>JAVIXY010000113.1:0-124313 GCA_033030565.1 Fusarium nematophilum
ACCTACCCTATAGCTTATAGGGATTATATAATCGGGATTTTTGTGGCTCTTACAAAGAGGAAGGCTACCTAATAGCCCCTCATATATGGAGGCAGGGCCAGAAAGTTCTGACCTGATAGAAAGTATGCAATATGACTAATCAAGTACCGGTACTTAGAGGTACTCGATATATAATATCTTTATAGGGGCATATAGGTACTAAAACTTTAGTTTTAATTACTAAACTCCCTAAATGCTTAGCGGGATTAGTGGCATAGATATAGTATACTTAGTGCCTTAGATAAAAGGGAAAAGTATCGCTACGTACTCGGTATGCTGACTCATCAGCTCGCTACCTTCAGTTNTCAGTTTTAATTACTAAACTCCCTAAATACTTAGCGGGATTAGTGGCATAGATATAGCATACTTAGTGCCTTAGATAAAAGAGAAAAGTATCGCTACGTACTTAGTATGCTGACTCATCAGCTTGCTACCTTCAGTTGGGTCAGAACTTTCTAGCTCTTCCTCCATAGACACAGCCAGCTATGCCGTTAAGATAACGTGACTTTCGGCACAGCTAGCTATGCAAATAAGATTATGATTACTAAGCCCGCAGAAAGAGTCGTATAGCCAATCAGAAGCTAGCTTACAATCTAGCCACAATAGCCACACTTAGCCACAACTACCCAGCCAGTTCAATCAATTAGCGCCCTTTTCAGCGCAATCAACGCCTTCTTCAGCGCAATTAGCGCCTTTATTAGTATAGTCAGGGCCTTCAATTCAGCGCAATTAGGGGCTATAGGCGGGCTTACATAATGGGTCTTATTGGCACAGCCGGCTGTGTCTATATGAGGGGCCCTACCTAGTAGTAAATCTCCACTTACTTAGGTAATCAGCATTCCCTGTGGCCCATTAAGTGGCCCGAGCGACAGCTCGAGTCTAGAACGATCAAAGAGGGCTGAGATCGCCCCACCAGCCTTACGAATGCTCACAGGGATAGTGGCATGAGGTCATTATATCTGAGCTGTCTTCAGTTTTGTATCAAGTGCCGCGAGTCATGTCGAGTAGTAATCGAAGCAGCTGGGGCTTCTGTGGAAAAGCAACGAGAAACACTCCGCCCCCACTCGTCCGTCTCATAAGCCACTGTGTAACATCGTTATCCAGCCGAGTCCAAATCCGTGGGTTGTCAGCTTCGGTGACTGATCACTTGGCTGAACCATGGCGACTCCAACACGTATGCGAAGATGAAGCTCGGAGCCGGGGTGGGTTTGCTCGCTTACAGTAGTTCCCCTCAGACCTTGTCCGGGCTGGAATTGGACGGAAAAGGCTTTGTGATTATTTCCCTCGTGTTTTATCGAGTATATCCGGCCAGACTTGAAGTCAAATAGCACGGACGCACATCTGGTCAGCGCTCGGTCCCGGATGTGCGTTCCCCTAGTCTGGTTGCGGCGCCTGGCAAGGCGCTATGTGCGACAAAGCGCGCCGAGGCAGGGGCAGAGTTTGACTTATAGCATCCCCAAGCCGTTGTCGAAGATCAAAGCGCAGGCACTGAGTGTTCAAGGATGACGGCCGAGGACGTTTCAAACATCCAGTCTGCGTCTTACATGCCCGGGTTGCGACATGGCCCATGCCCGCGGAAAAGATTTCAGATCTCCGGGCCCCATCATCATGATAGTTTATATCCGTCGGCCTCTGCTCCCGTTGAGAGAGCGAGAGAGGGAGAGACAAGTCCATATCGGTTTCCAGTTTTCTAACTTTCCTTCCCCTGCCAATCCTCGAAGCACCTTGATCCGGTGATCATACCAGGGCCATCTAACGCCTCCAAAGTTTGTGGACAGGCCTCGCCACCGGGTGTGATTTCCTTGGCATTCCGCTCCCACGGTCGCGGTTACAGTCTGGATTCAGACGTGGCTGATTCCAAACCCTTCTCACCATCAATCGTTCCTGCATTGACGACGCCTCCATCTGAAAGGAGCCTAGGACGTCCCCCCCCTCCCATCACCAGTCCAGCATTCCTGTCTCACGCACTCTAGACTGAACTTAGACCTTGATTCGTTCACCTTGGAGGGCACAGAATTTGAGTTGAGTTTCCAGTCAGTTGGGTATAATAGTTCATCCCCGATCCGCTCCCTCCCCGGTGCAGGGTTAACCATCGCCCATCAATCTTTTCCAAGCTTCACCTTTCCATCGCAGCGACAAGATGAATTCCTCAGAACCACTCCTCGATCCCAATGAGACCAGGGCCCCTGAAATGATCGGGATTGCCTCTCTACTCCTCTTCATCTCCACTCTCGTGGTTGCGCTGCGTGTCGTATCGCGTGCTATGATCAAGCAAATTGGATGGGACGACTGGGCTGCCATGGTGACCTGGGTAAGTTCAACTCGTTTTCTGTTCCGAGAAGAGAACCAAGACACTGACCAAATCAAACTATCATTAGGTCTTTATCGTAGCCAGTGGCAGTACCATCATGTCAAGTGAGTTTGTTTTATCCATCATCAGCCGGCCCATTGAGCTAACAAATGGTGCGCAACAGTGACTCGATATGGCCTCGGGAGACACATCTTCACGATTCCGCCGGAAACTTTAATCCTTTATGGAAGGGTATGTTGAATTCGCCGGGTATTTACAACTTCGTATCTGACATGGCCGCCAGGCTTTCTGGATATCCATCGTCACCTATATGATGGCCCTGGGTGGAGTCAAGTTGACATTCTTGCTGCAATACTACCGCCTCATGTCGGTATCCGGGTTGAGGAACATATATCTTGGCGCCATTTTCTTCATCGCAGCATGGTCGTTATCCCAGGCCATCCTCCTCTTCCTACAGTGCATCCCCCTCCAGGCCGTCTGGGACCCGAGGATCCAGGGCAAATGCTTGCCCAATGTCACAACCTGGTGGTATTTCAATGGCATCTTCAACATCGTCACCGATTTCGCCATCTTGGCCATGCCGTTTCCCGTTCTGTTGAAGCTTCAACTGCCGCGGGCGCAGAGGGTGGTTCTTGTATTTGTCTTCGGGCTTGGTTTCTTGTGAGTCATTACCACTTGTATCCTGGTTTTCTGATATCGGCGACTGACTTCCATCTTCAGTACCATTGGAGTTTCGATTGCAAGGATGCAGTGGCTCACCCCTGACCCTGATGTGACGTGGTGGAATGTAAAGCCGGCGACCTGGTCGCTCTCAGAACTAACATCGGCCATTACCTGTGCTTGCCTGCCGACCCTAAAGCCCTTGTTCGTCCGAGTTAAGCCCTTCTTCAGCAAGGGCTCGGCGGGCGATAGCACCCTTCAGCTACAGTCGGTAGAAGGCGAACGCGAAGCAGATATCGAGTCCAACCTGACCGGCGCCGGAAGCAAAGAACAGCTCAGCCACGATACCAAGCCGCCGAACAGGGTGTACAACTACGGGACCAGAACCCAAATATCAGCAATAAGCATCCAAGGCACCAGCTAGCAGATCAGAGGGGGGCGGGGGGGACTCGAGTTTACAAACTCGAGACTTGTACTATACACATTGATACCTACAAAGTCTGTTGATTGCCAACGGTAGAAGATTACATAAAAACATTCACAAAATCCATCAACTCATTTTGTTCAGAAGATATTTTGTTACGAAGATGTGCGCAGATACAGACCAGAAGTTCCACTGCTCGCCTTGACGTTTCTTGACACGACGAGCTCGACGACATCTGGCCAATGATGATTGATGGTTCTAACCGAAGAACCAATGTTACAGCACCTGCATGCAACCTGTAAGTTAGAGTTTCATGTTCTGTCGTCCAGTGTGTGAAACAACATTGGCGGAATCCTCCCCGTGGCTTTTGTAACTTGTTTCAGCTCATCCTCCTTGATTCGAAATGCCAGAGTGGCTTTCGGCCGAGCGGTCGCCACGTCTATCGGTCGAGTGGTCAAACTCTCCTTGTCACACTCTGAGATGGTGAGGACATGACTCTATGATGACGACGCCCAGTGGAATTCGGGATAGGGGAGGGATTCCAAATCTTGGAGTGGCATCCGTCCTTGATCCAGTTTTTCCACCAGTCAAGATTGTTCTTTCCTCATAGAGCACAGATAAGGTACCAAGATACCTACCTGGGCAGGTGTACTTCGTGACTGGCACTTGGAAGTATTGATCAATAGGTACCTGCCTACGCTCCCGAGTCACCAATGGGGTTCTCTTCTAAGAGCCAGGGACCTCTCCCCACGCGATGCTGGCCACTGGAACTTTTCCTCCCGCAAGGCAGGTAGCATTTGAAAACGTAGTGGCCCGTGCAGTGGGTGAGCCAATGGAGAGCATCTGCGGTGCGCTAGACCAAGCTCGACCACGACCAAAGGCGGTGCACACCGGCATAAAATTTCAAGGGAAAAAAAAGTTGGAGGAATCGGTCGTTAAGAGTGCCCCGCTGCTTTACTGCGACAGACGACCAGTTCGAGAGCCTTCAACCAACAGCGACAATGCCTCGGATAAAGAAGAAGGGCAAGGCCGGCGCGGCCAAGAACTATGTTACCAGGAACCAGGCGATCCGGAAACTTCAGATTAGCTTGCCCGACTTCCGAAAGCTGTGTATTTGGAAGGGCATCTACCCTCGCGAGCCCCGGAGCAGGAAGAAGGTCTACAAGTCGTCCACCAGCTCGACAACGTTCTACTACGCCAAGGACATCCAGTATCTCCTCCACGAGCCGCTGCTCCAGAAGTTCCGCGACCAAAAGGTCCTCGAGAAGAAGATCTCCCGTGCGCTGGGCCGAGGCGACGTCACCGATGCTGCCCGTCTGGAGGGCAATGCTGCGCGGCCCGAAAAGACTGGCAAGCCGCGATACACGCTTGACCACGTCATTCGAGAGCGCTACCCGACCTTCGTCGATGCCCTGCGAGATCTCGACGACTGCCTGTCGATGCTGTTCTTGTTCGCCAACCTGCCTTCAACCTCAATGGTTCCCGCAAAGATGATCGCTCGCTGCGAGCGCCTGGTCCTCGAGTTCCAACACTACCTGATCGTCTCGCAGAGCGTCACCAAGTCGTTCCTCTCCATCAAGGGTATCTACTACCAGGCCAACATCCAGGGTGAGGACGTTTTGTGGCTGGTGCCCTACAAGTTCAACCAGCGCGTCGTCGGCGATGTCGACTTCCGCATCATGGGCACCTTTGTCGAGTTCTACATGACCCTTCTCGGTTTTATCAACTTCCGACTGTACACCTCCCTCGGCCTCAAGTACCCTCCCAAGTTCGACCAGGCCAAGGACGAGAACGCCGCCGAGCTCGGTGCTTTTACTCTCGAGGGCAAGACTCTGGTTGGCGCCGAGGAGCAGAAGCAGTTGGAACCTGCCGAGCACAAGCCTGACCCTAAGGTGCAGGCTGCCGTTAACAAGGTTCTCAAGAAGATGAAGGCCAGCGATGCCGACGATGAGTCAATGGCCGCGACGGACAACCAGGTGGACGGCGAGGACCAGGAGGCCGGGGCGATCGACAAGTTTGAACCTGCGGCCCCTGGTGGCGATGTGTTGCCGCAGCCCTCCAACACCGGAAGCAACCCCAACAGCCTCTTCTCCAACCTGACCATCTACCTCTCCCGCGAAGCGCCCCGACAACCTCTCGAGTTCCTGCTCAAGGCGTTCGGCTGCAAGCGCGTCGGGTGGGATGCTGTGCTTGGTGATGGCGCCTTCACCACCAACGAGCTTGATCCCGCCATCACCCACCAAATCGTTGACCGACCTCCCATCCAGGTTGCCACCGAGGAGGATGGCGACGACGAGGACAACCAGACCTCACAGAAGCTTGCTGCCAACCGACGAGTCCCGGGCCGAACATACATCCAGCCCCAGTGGGTATGGGACAGCATCAACGATGGGGAGCTGAAGGAGCCTCACCTGTACGCTCCCGGCGCTTCTCTCCCTCCCCATCTGAGCCCCTTCGTGAAGAGCGTCCAGGGCGCATACGACCCGACCATTCCCCTGGAGGAGCAGGAGCCTGAGGACGAAGCTCTCGAAGCCCAGAGCGACGGTGAGGACAAGGAGGTCGACGAGACCGTCGAGGGGATGGATGTGGCTGACTCGGAGGAGGAGGAGGATGGCGGAGAAGATGAGGAGGACGAGTTTGGAGGCTTCTCTGAAGATGAGCAAGAAGAGGACGAGTCAGAGGACGATGCCGAGCAACGGCAACAGGAGCTGGAGGCCGAGCTCACTGGCGGTGCAGTCAAGTCCAAGGCGGCAAACTCCAAGGCCAAGGCCAAGGAGGACGCCCGCAAGGCGCTGTCCAAGAAGGCCCGCGATGAGGCCGAGGACATTGAGCGGGCAAAGGGCATGCTCAGCAAGAAGAAGCGGAAGCTGTACGAGCAGATGGTCTACACCAATAACAAGAAGAGCGCCGAGGACCAGAAGCTGCGCTCCAAGAGGAGAAGGCTGGAAAAGGAAAAGGCGAAGGGCAAGGCTAAGGCGTAATGTAAAAAGGCATTGTTTTATACCATTCCGATAGATTCAATTTTACATGCGAAAAGAGGGCGTTTATTAAAATATTTTCCGAGCTCTTGTGAATGAATTTTTCAGTGGATTAAACACACATTTTTCGTATCCTCGTTGAACTTTAAACCTCAATCTTGCAACAACCACACACATCCAGCTTGCGACAATACAGAGCTGAAATGCGGATAAAAGGAGAGGGAGAAAAGCCTCATATAAATTATCTATAATTTCATCTCCAGTCGACTCTGCAATTGTCTTTGGCGATGGAGGCCAGCGCCACCATTTGGGAGCTGGACAGCGACGAGATCGCATCCATCGCCTCCGAGGACTTGCACCAGCACAGGCCCAACCGCTGGACAGGGCCAAAATCCACGTGGCGCACTCTGACAGAGGAGGACCGGCTGCTCTGGCAGTCGATGAAGCAGCTCCAGGACCAGGACCTTGCGGTGCATCTGTACAATGCTTTTGCGCTGAAGCGACGAGGCCGAGATGTTGGAACCGCCGAAGACCTGGTAGTCAAGACGGTGAGCACAATCTTCTCGTGAAACATCTTCATGCTTATCCGCCGAACTATAGGACGATGGCCAGGACGCACTATGGGCGCCGCCGAAGCGATGGACTGCATGGCCGCTGAAACACAAACAAGTCCCCAGAGACCAGCTCATCAGCGCCCAGCACGATGAAGACGACCGATTCACGTTCCGTAGAAGCGAAGAGATCCTGCCCAGTACCGAATTGGAGGAGGAGATTTCAGCGACCATTTTGAGGACGGCTAAGCGACGCTTCCGCAGGAGAAGGGGCAAGATGGCCCGGCCGTCCATCGAGAGCGGCAACAACACACCGAATGTGCTGTCACGAGAGTCATCCCTCAAGCCAGAGACGGAAGATGAGAGCGAGAAGATGATCGTGGATGAGGAGGAGGGCAAATCAGCTGGGCGACGGGCAACCAAGACGTACGCACCGGTAGAGTCGACCAACGATGAGCTATCCTACGGGCTGCTACGGCCCTCCGTTCGGCACATTCTATCACAGCTGGACAAGACGCTCTCCATCCTGCACAGCTCACGCGTGGCGGGAATGAGCTATCTGTCCGATTCGTCAACCGAAGACGAGTCAGACAGCCAGAGCGGACAAAAGAGAGCTCGAGGCCGCCCCCGAAAGCCGTCGCACGACGTGGACGATGCCGCATCTCCATCGCCAGCGCCTGCAGAAACCCCACGCAAGCGCGGGCGTCCTCGAAAGGTCCACGTACCCCGCGACGGAGAGACGCCCGAGGAGATGCGCCTGCGCGTTGCGCGCGAATCTCATCGGAGACTCCCAACCACCCCGAGGGACAAGGATGCCGCGTTCGAGGAGTGGATGCGAAAGGGCGACGAGACCATGGAGCGCGAGCGATCCTTGTCCCTGAAGCGAGATGCTTCTCAGGGCGTCGAGACAGAGGAGGATGAGGGGACGGCCGCGGATCGCAAGCTGGACAGATGGGGTCTCCGCGACTGGAGCGACGTGCTCGGGGCAGCCGCCCTGGCAGGCTTCTCGGGCGACGTCGTCGCGAGAGCAGCGCGGCGCTGTGCAGACCTGTTCGGCGAGGGCATGGTGGTCAGGACGCTGAACGAGGTGCCAGCCTCTCACGGCACGGGGATCAAAACGGTCGAGTACCGCCCGCAGACGATCCAGCTCTCGTACTCGGACTCGGACGCCGACGAGAGTGAGGACGACGCGGGCCTCACGCAGCGCCGCGTCGCATCCCGCCAGGCCTCCCTCGCCCGCTCCAGCCGCAGCCCGGACTCGCTCCGCAGCAGCAGACGCTCGACACGCTCCCCGGCGCCCAAGTCTCCGCGGTCCCGGTCGGGCTCGGCGGGAGGCCTAGTGTTCTGCCCCATCCCGTCGTGCGACCGCGCGGCCCAGGGCTTCACCCGAAAGGCGAACCTGAGGCGGCACCTGGAGCTCGTGCACCAGGGCCAGACGGAGGAGCTGGACAGCGACGAGGAGGTGGCGGGAGGAGTGCATGTTGATGGGTTCCTGAGGCCGATTGTGCCTGGGAGAGGGTGGAGGGGGGAGGACACGATGCAGAGGAGGAGGAAGAGGTTCTATGGGGAGAGGAGCGTTGCGAGTCGAGAGGGAAGTCTGGGTTTGGAGGGAGACATGTCTTGATGGGTCTTAAAGCACATGGAACCATCGAAGCAATATTTGATCCCAATCAGGTCTTCTTCACCGAACATGAATTATCCCACAGCCAAGTAAAAGAACCGCCCTTTGGAACAACAATGTGAATATCATTACTTGATCGTATCAAAAAGTCAAAAGGGTATCAAGTACTCAAATAACCCTACAACGTCAAAACGCTCCTCGACCACTCCAAGAACCGAATGCCGACTTTGTTCCTCGTCTATCAAACCCCAAAACTCCAGATCAAGGACCAATGGTAGAAAACCCAAAACACATCCAGACCACAACCGGAACTGTAACACTAGACCAGTCACACCAGCTAGTTCAGCCTGGGGCTCTTTCTCCTAGAAACACTCTGCTCAAACGCGGTTGGGAGCACATTCTCGCTCCCCTCGACGAGGATATCATTGCCGCCCGGCTTTCTCGTGCTGCGCGTCACACGCGTGCTGCGCTTAAACAGCGGCATGGTCCGCTCGGGGGGCATGGACATGGTGCTGGCACGGGGGTTGAAGTTGATGCACCCTGTCGTGAGGTTTGTCGTCACGTTGGGATTGACCTCGCGGAGGTTCATCCCCAGGACGCCGATGCCATGCTCGGGCGCGCTGGCGTTGGAGGCCCGCGGCGGAGGGCGAGGAGGGGACGTCATCATCTTCTGTGGGCAGTCGAGGTCTGCGAAGACGATGGTCGTGTCCTTGTCGTTGCCGTCGCGCTCCTTGGTTGGGGTGGGCATCTCGTCGATGCTGGAGAGGATGAGGTCGTGGGCTTCGGTGCGGGGGAGGTCGGTTGGGTAGTGATACTGCACCTTCGCGGGCGTATCACCCGTGGGCTGGTACTCGTGGAGGGCTGTTCCGGAGATGTCTTCGCGCAGGTTCGCCAGGGGCTGGCAGAGTTGGTCGCCGAGGGGCTCCAGACCGTCCTGAAGGTCGCCGAGGTCGAGCTCCATCTCCTCGCCCAGGTTCTTGACACGGTCGAACGTCGACTTGAAGTGAGCAGAGATGTTTCCGAACGACTCTTCCACGGTGTTGGACAATGCCTGAACGGACTGGCCGTGAGTCTCGTGGTGGTGACCATTCTCCGACCTGGCGCGGGCGACAAAGTCGTCGAGAGCCTCCATCTGGACGTCCAGGTCCTTGATCTGCTCGTCCACGACTCGGACAGTCTCGGCGTGGACAGACTTGGCAGTGGCCTGAATAGAGGTGCTGTGCTCGTTGGCAGCCGTCCAGTCATCCTTGAGCTTTGTCTTGAGCTGGTCGCGAGATTTCTTGACTTCGTCCAGCAACTCGCCCTCCTTGACATGCCACGACTCCATGCCTTGGCCGTAGTGAGAGACTGCCTGCTCGAGGGTCGTGTTGGACTCGGCCACGCTCTTCTGGATCTGGGATGCCTTGTCATGCAGACGTGACTCCTGAGTCTCGGCCTGCGCGTTGATGAGGGCCGAGATCTGGGTCATCAGCTTTTGACGGTCATCGACCGCCTGGCGACGCTCCTCCTCCAGCGTATCCTGAATACGCGTAGAGATGGTGGCGTTTTGCAGCATGATGGTGTTTGTCGCAGCCTGGAGCTGTCGTCTGAGGCTGTCGCACTCGGCTCTCTGGGCGGTCATGTGCTTAACAAGGTCTTCAAAGATGGACTTGAAGTCCTTTCCGAGCGAGCTGTATGAGTTGTGTAGCTAATATCATGTTAGTCTGCGCGGACTGCTCATGTGGATACACAGCTGTGGGCTTACCTGGCCGTGAAATGCCGTCATCTCATTCAACATGTCGGCAGCTATCCTCTCTGCAGAGTGCGAAATGGACTGCAGGCTCTCACCCATACGCTCCTTGACAGTGTCGCGAACCACCTTTATCTCCTCCAGCACTTCGTCCATGTCCTCCTTTGACTTTTGCTTCTGGTCCAGGAGCTGCTTCTTGGACTGGGCAAAGGTACCGAGGTGCTCGTCGAGAAATGACTGCGTTGTGGACAACTTGCAGAGCTCCTCGTCCACAAAGTGCTCCATGCGCTTGCCGACGCTTGCGATATGTTCTTGCTGCTCGTCCTGGAACTCCTCGATCCGTCGCTCGACCATAGATGTGACGTCAGAAACCTGATCCTGTGATGTGCTCCATGTGTTGCGGTTGAGAGACTGGAGATCCGACTTGCGCTTGTTCTTTGCGTGAAGACCACCGACGTCGCGAACGGTCTTGTGCAGCTTGCTGATGAGCTCTCCGCCGACTTGGGCAAGCTTCTGCTCCGTCTTCTGGTGGGCCTTTCTGATCTCAGTCTCCTCAGCCAGTGACTTGCGCGTAGCCGAAAGAACAATCTCGGTCTGATCCAGGACCTCCTTGGTGTCGTCGAGCTGAGCTCTTGTACCCTCATGGTCCTTCTTGAGCCCCATGAATGAGGACTGGAGACTAAAGAGCTCCTGCACCTTGTTCCGCAGGTTGCTCTCCAGGGTCTCAAGTTTGGCGGCTTGCTCCTCACTGACGATGCGCCGAGACTCACTCTGCGCCGTCATCTCCTCGTAAGCTTCGTTGGACAAGTAGACGCCGTTGCGTTGGCGTGTCGAGATAAGTTCGCTCTTGAGCTTCTCAATCTCCATAGTAAAGTCCCTCAACAAGGTCTTCTTTTCCACCATGGGGTTGAGCTGCGGCTTGTTCTTGATGTTCTTGGCCCGGAAAGCGTATTCAAGCGTTGAGATGGTCTCCTCCAGGTTGCTCTTTGCCGGGGAGATGGTGGCGATAATGCATGTTTTGGTCCTACCACCGAGCGAGTCTTGTAGCAGGCGGGTCAATTTGGACTCTCGGTAAGGGATGTGAGCGTTCCGGTCAACGAGGGCGTTGATGACTCGGCCCAGGGTGAGCAGGGACTTGTTGATGAGACCAGCCTCGGCAGCACGCTTGTTCTCGGCCCCCGAACGCTGGATGTTCTCGCTACCCGCCAGATCGACCAGGTTCAGCTTGCCCGCGCTGACAAGGGCGTCGACGCCATGCTCGTTAGGCTTCCTGACATAGGTCGTGATGGTGAAGACGGTGTGGCTGCGAGAGCTCAGATCGTTGCACTTTGTAGCAGCCACCTGGCGCTTCAAGCTGCCCTCCTGGAGCACCTTGACGCCCTCGGCGGCGCTCTTGATGTGCTTCTCCTCCATGCCCTGGACGACGGTGCTTGCGTGGCCCCGTCGCGAGGTGTCGTCGTAGATCTTGAGCTTGGCGCTCTCTTCGGCCGACAGTAGATCGCGGAGCTCCTCGTTGTACAGCTCAATGAACGAGCACTTGATGGTGCTTTCGGCATCTTCGAGCTCGAGCTTGGTGAAGAGGGTCTGGAGCACGCGAGGGATGATGCCGGCCTCGTCGGAGAGCATGCCCAGCGTTTCGGTCATGTCACCTGACATGGTGTACGTCTTGCCGGTGCCTGTCTGGCCGTAGGCAAAGATGGTGCAGTTGTATCCGGAAAGCATCTAATTTTGTTCTTAGCAACCCATGTCTGACACTACGGGAGCTCCGAGCAAACCAACCTCGTCAAGGATCGGCTTGACCGTGTCGTCAAAGACCATGTTCTGATCCGCGGCGGGGGAATAGACGCGATCAAAGTTGTACGACCGGTTGCTCAGCGCATTCGGTCCCATGGACAACTCGACAGCCTTGCCTTTGACAGCCTCTGTATTTACTACAACGTTGCTGTTCTCGCGAACCTCACGCTCGTTGCGTCCGCGACACCGCACCACAACCGTGATGTTTGTCTCTTCGGCGTTGGACTCGGAGTCAAAGTCGCGCTCCTTGCGCTTCGTACCGACGGTGTTGGCTGAGGCGACAGACTCGGAGGGCGATACGGCGCCGTTGCGCTCAGCGCGCGACGCGATGGAAGACGCATATCGAGCTGACGAGGCCCTCGTTGCGCCTACTCTTGCGCTGGCACGGCTGCTGGCGCCGGCGCGTAGGCTCGAGGCCATGGCGATCCGGCTATGCTCCCGGTCGGAGCGCGTTGGGCGTTGGAAAGCCACGGTGGGCGAATGTTGGAGGTGAATCGGGGGAGCAGGATGGCGGGGGTTTGGTGGTGATGGTGAGGGATGGTGTTGAGACTCCGAGTATCCTCAATTCTCGCGCCAACAAAAAAAAGAGCTTCCCTTGGACCGAAAAGTAAAGAAACAAAAAGTTGAAGCTCACAAACCTTCAAATCCTCGGTGGCGTGTGGAGGGGAATGCCTGCAGATGGTTTCGGGAAAGGCTGTTTGGAGTAAATACAACCATGAGCCATGTTGAGAAGCGCGGGCCACTAGAGGCGGTCAGGTCAACAAGGACCAGCGCCTGTCACCACGGCAACACCCTCTTTTGGATTAGGCTCATGACACCGCCTATCCACCCCTCGATCCTAGCCGTAAACCGCAAACAGGCCTCAACATGACCCACAGGCATTTATCTCTATGTCTGACCATGAACGATGCCTATTCTAAAGGATCTTTGAGGGTACACTTGGTTTCTTTCATAGTTCTAGTTTCGAGTCCAGCCCCTCAGTACACATCATCCCAGTGTGTGCACCACCTGCACTCCCAAGAAATCAACTACATCGGTAGTAATACAGTTCCCAAACCCGTGGTATCATGCCATCCTTCGTGACTCTCTCCGACCCGTTTACTATTCCGTGTCCATCTTATCGCCCGGATCTTCTTGCTTTGCCTCCTCTGGTTGCGCTGAAGCGTCTGTCTCCTTCTCCCCTTCCTTCTTCACAACAGCATTGTTGCCATCCTTCTCATCGCCTTCGGCCTCATCTTCCTTGATTTTCTTAGGAGCATCGCCTTCTAGGTCTTGTTCCGCCTCACGCTTTGTACCCACGCTCTCGGCGCCAGGGCTTTTTGCCTCAGTCTCGCCCTCAGCATCCCCTTCCGCGTCTACATCAACCTCTGTCTTCTGCTCATCCCCGTCTTGTTTTCGACCAACCGCGGCCTCGACATCAATGCCCTGCATCTCTAGGCCGCCCTCGCCCACGTAGCTCGTCGTTGCAGACTGGGGGCCCGTGTCGTCAACGCCAATCTCCTCGGGTCCTCTGGCATGTGGCACTTCCTCTTCTTCCTCGTGAGGGGGGACGTCTTCCTCCTCCTGCTCAAGCGGGACGCGTTCTCCCTCATGAGCCGCTTCTTGAGCCCGTGACAACTGGCTTACAGGGACCACTCCTGCCCGCTGCTCCTGGCGTAAAAGTTCTCCCTGCGTGACACCCCTCGCGTGCCCTGTCGAAGGGATTCCATTTACGCTGACAGACACCGTCTCGATGCTGCCCACACCGTTGGGGCCATCAATAGTTTCGGTGCTCTCGCTGTGAATCTGGGCCCCGGGAGTATCTTGTCCGCTCTCGGGGCTCCGCCGTGTCAGCCAAGGGATGGGAGTCAAGAGAGCCCCTCCCAGTGCCTCGTCAGTTCCCAGAGCCGCCGTAGTAGGATTGCTCCAGGCGACCGCCACAGCCGGGTCGTTTGCATCCTCGCCATTCAGATGCATCGAAGACATGTCGGGGATGGGCGGTGGCAGAGGATACGTATTTGTCCCCGAAGTCACCTGAACGACGCGGTCGACAGCATGCAGATAAGGCGCCAGCGCCTTGTAGTGTGCGCGAGGCCGCAGAACCAGCTCGGCGAGGCGCTGGATGGTATGGGGCGGGAAGGTCTCGAAGGTCTCGAGGTGGCTGGTGATGTCGAGGAGCATGTCGGCGAGCTGCTTGGGCAGCGCCCCCTCGGCGGGCTCCGTGGCGGGCAGTGGCTCGGTGGGCGCATTCTCCTTGTTGGCTTCTTGAGAGGGCGATGTGCCTCGGGGCGAAGACGGCGGCTGAGACGCGCGTGTTTCTGGTGCTGGTTCGGGAGCGGGTGGCGGGGGAGGCAGCTTGGGAATCGGGAAGTCGTCGTGCGCTATCTGAGCGAAGGAAATGTCAGGCCACGGATACACGGACGGCATTGCGGACATACCTGGTCGAGTCTCGAGAGCATGTCACCGCGCAAGGCGGGCCAAGCATCTCTGGGTTCATACGGTTAGATATCCCAGGTAACGGGCGACAACAGTATATAATGCTTACTTTTCCACCGGGGCGCCCAATGCGACCCGGCTGAGCAGCCCGTTATCGCTGTCGACCTCCATGGCTGTCTTATATATGAACGGTTCAACTGTCTGAGTTGAGCCAAAGTCTAGGATTCTAGATGTCGCGACTCTCCGAGGCAGAGAGCTCCACCGTGGGGTTGCAAGTATGGGGGCTCGAGACCATCCCCGCTAGATGCATTATGGTATTGTCGACCCAGTCAGTGCTGGGTTCTGAGGAATCATCCACCAACTTACTAGTTTTATTCTTTTCTCTATATGGGTATTGGCAATGATATCCTTATGATTACTCGAACGCCATTACTATTTCATGAAAGCCACCTTACATGTGTTTGAGGCATCAATTCCGATGAGCCCCGTAGAAACCTTGGGTGTCGCTGTCTGATCCCATTTATACGCTCGAGTCTGCTTAAGGCTTAAGCGCAAATTCAAACGCAGGGCAAGTCTGGCCAAGAAAGAGGACGCGTGTCTTGTTCTAATTATTTTGATCGAGGGCATACAATCTCATAGCTGCGAGAAGAAGAAGAAAAAATCATAAAGTTCCCAGCCCAAAACCCATCATTCTCGTCATCATCGCCAATCCTCAATTTTCACAACTGATGGGGATTGTACAGCCACTTGGACGGCTCAAAAATAGCCTCAAACTTGACCCCGTCATAAGTCCCGATGGCACAGCTCAAGTCATGGAAACCCTCCAGCCCCGTCACCGGCAGATCCTGCTCCGCATCCGTCTCCTCATGAAGCGCCCAGCCGGCCGTGAAGGTCCCGTTCCGGGTGAAGAAGATGTCGACCTGGGGCTTCGGCCCGCCGACGGGCCGGAATGTCATGCCCAAGCCGTACGTGTCGCCGCAGCGGAACGACTCGGTAAAATCACGGCCTCCCCAGCGGTCGTTGACGTACTTGTGTCCGTCGTCGCCGTGCACCGCCAGGCTGCCGCGGTGCCAGCCCGGCATGCGGAAGGACGGGTAGGGCAGCGCGGTGAAGCCCAGGCCGAGGTAGACCTCGGGGCTGTCGCGGGCGAGCTTGACTTCGTAGTAGATGGTCCTGGGCTGGTTGAGCCGGATGGGGTCGTGCTCGGTGACCGAGTACAGAGGCGGGTAGCCGATGATGCAGCGGTCGGGGGAGTTCCTGGAGGTGCTGCCCTCCCAGTGTCCAGGGCTGAGCCAGGTGAGCTTACCGTTGAATCCCACAGGCTCCATGAGACGGATGTTGCCTGCTTGGAGAGCTGATGTCCCGATCTGGTCGAGGTAGATGGGCTGCGCCATGGGATAAGCCCGGCACCAGTCCTCGCCGGCGATGGCCTCCTCCTCCGTGGCATTGCTCGTCGGGGATCGATCGTAGCCGCTGAAGATGGCGGGTGGCGGCGGGAACAGTGAAGTATCCGGAACGGCCACCTCCCAGTCGTGCTTGGGCTGGGCGGATGCGCTGGGAGGTGGTGGACCAGGAGGAGGAGCATATTGTCCCGGGGGCGGTCCGGGCGGAGCAGCGTACTGCTGTGACGAGGACTGTCCCGGAGGAGGTCCTAGGGGCGGTGCGAAATCTATGGCCTGCTTCTTCTCCGGAGGAGGGCCTTGCGGCGCGGTGTAACTGAGCTCCCCCAGGCGGTTCGGGTCATTCTGTGGGTTGTATTTGCTCTTTTTTACATCACCCTGGCTCTGAGACGATACCGGCCTCTGCACCGGGCGCGGAGCAGGCTCGCTATCGCGCTCGCTTTTGCCGCCGAAGCACATGATGAGGGCGAGGGCGGAAATGTGATGTTGTCCGTAGTTGTGAGATGAGAATGATGGAGCAGCTGACTGGAGGCTGCTGCAGGGCTAATAGAACAAGCTTGGACGCAAGTGACGCAACAGATATAACCACTTTTCCACGACTGGCTTCTAAAACAGCGACGACAAAACACTCACTATATGAACAGATTTGTTCAATGGAGAAAACAAAGAGGCATCCGTTAACCTAAATCATCTGATTTAAAGTCGTGGCTGTGCCACCACGATTTCGTTACGTGCACCAGCACCACACCGCTTTGGGTCTGGCCGACATGAAGGATATTGGGTTTAACGTTACCGGGAGCAGCTGGTGACCCTTGAACAAAGGAGCTTGATCAGGGTGGCTTGGCACCGGATAAATCTTGTCGGCGTCATCTCGACTAACAAAGAGACCTGCCCTGAGGCGAAGTTGAGGTATGGCCAACAGAGTTTAAGCACAAGCAAAAGGACATCTCGGCAACAAAGCATCAAAATAGGTGGTAAGTTGGTATGGCAGACAGGGAATTGCCATAGCAACATGAATTGCCTGTCAGTCTAACCAACATGGCCCTCATGTTAGATGCTAACCTTTCGACCACTCCATAGACCCAGCCTCCTGTCCAGCATAGACCCTCCTCTCCGGCGATTGATGACACTCACCTGTCCTCTCTGGCTTGAGCTTTGATGGCAAGGTTAATTACCCCACGCGCTCGCCTCGTCTTCATCCGGGTAGAAGAATGCAACAACACTGATGATGAGGTATACTGCGCAAAGCAATGCACCTTCAAGATAGTTGCTTCTACCGTCAAGGACCAAAAAGTTGACGATAAATGCCGATACAAAGAGACAGACCGTCTCGAAAAGGGTAAAGTATAGCGTCATGTCGCGGTCCATGATCCAGCCGAGAATGACAACCAGCGGCGTGATGAAGATGGCAATCTGGATCGAGCTTCCAACCGCGACGCCAATGGCCAAGTCCATCTTATTCTTCATCGCGACTGTGATAGCCGTGACGTGTTCTGCCGCATTGCCGACGATAGGTAGGATGATGAGACCGATGAAGATTTCCCCAACTGATGACGTGCTGACAACTTCTTCAATCGAGCCCACCAGAAACTCGGCGCAAACTGCGACCAAAGCCGTGGAGACAAGGAGAAGGACTACCGAGCCCATTTGAGAAAGATGTTCTTCCTCGTTCTCGTCCTTGTTGGTAGATTGGGCGCCGCTGGTGCTCAACGCCATCAACGGGACTTGAGATGGCAACATGGCACCGGGAGGTCTGAACTGGTTGTTCAGGCGATCCGGAAGCGAGTTGGTGCGCCGAATACCGTAGCGAACGCGAGGAACAGGGCCAGCAGGGGGAGGAGGCAGAGCTCCAGGCTCCGACTTCTCCGTGAACACGGTAGGCGCCAGGTTCTTGACCGACATCCCTCTCAAGACGGGGAAAGGCCTTCGACCGCCGCTCGAAGGGCCGGACTCAGTCTCGTTCTGCACGGCAAAGTCGACACGGCGAGGTTCACCCTCACCACCAGTGTGTGTGCCATTGCTGACCTGACCCTGAGTTCCATCACCACCTTCCTCGGCGTCAATGTCTCTTTTCTTGTTCTTCCGATGCCTATGTCGGCGATGACGGCGATTCCTGTTGAATCGACGTGGTCCCTCCTCCGCGTACACAGCTTGTTCGCTCCCTTCGTAGGATGGGAAGCGGGGAATCCGACTGCGAGAGGCCGATGGCTCAGATACCTCGTCACGAGGGGTGGTGTTCGAAGTTATAAAGGAAGCGGCACGAGCAGCCTTCGTATCAGCAGTGTCGGCGGACGCGTTGCTGGACCTCCGACGTCGTCCGCCGCGAAGAACCTTCTTCATCTTCTTGCGTACGGTACCGTGGGAGGAGTCAGAATCACATGACTCCGAGCTCGACTCCGAGCTGTCGTCAGAGCTTGAAGAATCCAGCCAACCAGCAGCAGGGCCAGGGGTCGATTCGGCGTCGACGATGTGCTGGGGTGTAGACTCATACATGTATGCATGAGACTTGAGCTGGAATAGAAGATAGATGACATAGACGAGAAGGAGAATCTGGAGCCTTGTTAGAGAGTAACTCCTGCAGATCTTTTGCAAAACCTACCACACTGGTTCCACGACTAATCTTGAGCGACTGGGCATCAGCGCGACTTGGATCGCTGAAAGAGGCGTGGAAAGCGGTCTGGCGAAACCGTCAACACATAACTCAGACACTGTCCGGCCTCGACAGAACTTACAGGCAAAACCAGACTGATAACACTCAGGCTGAGCAAACAAGCACTCATTTGAGTGACAGTACTGTTATAGATCTGGTCCCAACAGTTAGCAAGGTCCGAGGCTAGGAAGAAAAGTACAAACTTGTTCTCTATAACGTAAACCACCAAGAAAGAAACCCATGCCCAGAATAAGCAGCAAATTTGCCAAGATGGAACCCAAGAGGGACGCCTGGACGATTCGAATTTCGTTCTATCGGCAACAGTTAGCATACTATGAACATGCGGGTCCTAGTACAGACAACATACCTTGACCAGAGCGATGCTGTTTGGGGGGAAAACACAAGGTTAGCATATAGATGAATGATAGGGCTGATTTGAAGACACAGGAAATCGAGTCCGGGAAATCTCTCTTGACCTCATTCAAGAGTACGAAAGGGCACATACATACTTCGACAGTTAGCAATTACCGCCGTCAAAACCCCAGGAAGAGGCCAAGAAAACTTACAAAATGATCAGTTCAACTGCATTACCAAAAGTGACGTTCAGCAACGCGCCAAGGGCATCGCCCATCTTGCGCGCAACAGACTCAGTGGCAAAGGCCAACAACCCAGCAAGAGGGATGATGGCAATGCAGTTTATGGCAAACACGACGCCGCCGTGGATGCCATCGATTTCGGCGACAGCAATGCCGACGGGGACGAAGATCAGCAAGACGTTGAGCCAGCTGTATGTGGCGGCCAGCCAGGCGTTGCGGCGGATCTCATCAACCAAGCTTCTCTTCTTGGGTGTATTGGTATTGGTACTATCTTGCGACGGCTCCTCGGCCTTGGGGGGAGTCTCTACGACAGACCCCGGCCGTGCAGCCTGCGAAGATGCATGAGATGGGACATTCGCAGATGGCATCTGGGGCGTGGACGAGCCATTATGGTTCGTGAGCCGGTCGTGGATAGCGGGTTGGTCACAGTCTGCGAGGCGAGAGGTGCCATCGTGGCTAGTAGACCCAGTCTTTTCGTTGAACTCGTCGTGATGAGGTTGCTGATTCAAGCGAAGCGGGCTGCCACCTTCAGAAGCCGTGGACGAATGAGGCAAGAATTCATGCGCTGCGGGTTGTGCACCAGAGCGACTGCCATCTATATCGGGGGATTCAGAAGAGGCTTCCTTCATCGAACAGGCTTTGTTGTTTTGAGAGCGAACGCGAGAGCAAACGGGATCTATCTGCTTTGAGATTTGTGTGACGGATCGCGGTGTAAGTGAAGGAGAGAGAGAGAATGGCCAAGAGGCCAACGCCTTGGCTTTAAGGCGGGAGCGGGAATGGAGCGGACCTTCCCAAGACCAACCAGTTTCCCAGATCGGGCATTTGGTCATCCAGTCTGAGTGGCGGCCGCGTCAGTGGAGAAGAGTCCACTGGTAGGGAACCCCGAGAGGCGCAATGATGCCGTTGATGAGCGCTGAGACAGCCGCTAAAATGCGATAACTACGACGGTTTTGAGAGACTGATTGGCTGGAGATGAGCTGCGCTCCATTGCAAGGGGCAAAAAGTGAGGCTGTACCGCCCCAGGAGCGCCTCCGCGTGCGCAGTGACTCGCATCTCGAGGAGAATCTGGACCCCGTCTGGCGGCAAATGTCCGTGACTGATCCATCTCTCTGCCGGCTTTGAGGAACAGACACTGTTGGTAAGAATCACTCAACATCCATCTCCCTGAATAAACTAGAAGTCGATGGAAACAAAGAATCAAAGACAAGCAGCGCCCCGACGCCCCATCAAACAAGACCCGTGGGCTCGCGCTACGGTAACAAGCTTATCGTCGATATCCCGGTTTTCTCGGATCTGGAGTGCCGGGTTTTTCTTAGCACGGTCGGTCCTCGAGAGCGGGTCCCGGAGACAGCAAAAGATAGATACGTAGCTATTCTAGAATAAGAAATCATCAACTTCTTCCTTACACATCACAACCTTGCCACCTGGCCTCATTACGGCTCCTTGATGCAAGCATTAGTTATTAAATAGGAATTCCCTGGTATTCATTATATCCGAGAGCGAGGTTCATGTTTTCTAGTTATAAGTTAGCTAAAATAGATCTCTCGTTTGTAATCCCTGGTTAAAACTTACGCAAGCACTGAGTTGAAGCACCCTTGTAAAGGTTTTGAATAACCGCGCACGCAACGACGCGCTTGCCGGTGCTATCAACAGCAAACCCGCCAATCTCAACATGATGCTTGTCCTGAATGGACTTCACGACACTTTACAATAGTTAGTTGATGAGTTTGTCATAGCACACTGGGGATACATACGGGGATTCACCGACAATCTTGACCAGCTTCTCGCCGGCATATCGGTCCTGGTAGATTTGACGGATATCTCGAGATGTCATCTCTTTGTTCAAGGGGATGTTGACTGTGAGGTGAATGCCGCTGAACCAGGAGGCGCTGGATCTTGTCAGTTTTTGGATAAGTAGAGTAAGGAAAAGAGTAACTTACACATGGGGCATGAAAGCGGTAGGCGTCCCGAGGTGATGGCTAATCTCCTTCTCATGAATATGGCCTGTGAGCGAGTCTTTTGCAAGTTAGCTCTCTCTTTCCTCATAGCCTCTTTCTTCACACTTACAAGGCAACAAGTTGTCCTTGAGATTATTGACGTCGTTCTTGGGAGAAGGCTTTGTTCCTGTTTCAACGTTAGCTACTTCGAATCCCAAGTGTTTGGCTTTCTGTTGCGTGCAAGACATGACGTCCTTCCCACGACATGTGAACCCGTACCTGCTCCGCTGTAACCGCTGACACCAAAAACACTAGGAATACCGCCCAGATGCTCAACGAGAGGAGCCAAGGCAAGCTGCGAACCAGTAGCGTAACAGCCTGGATTCGAGATCCTTTTCGCTGTAGCCAGTTTGCTTCTGGGTTGAAGCTCGCAAAGGCCGTATTTCCATGTCTTCTGGTCCTGGTCGAACCGGTAGTCGGCGGAAAGATCAATGATCAAGCTCTTAGTATCGCCGAGAGCGTCGACGAAGGGTTTACAGGTGTTGTTTGGGAGCGCGAAAACCCAAGCATCGACCTTGCCGTCCTTATCCAGCTGAGTGACTTCCTCAGGAGATAGACTTTCATAGATGATCTTGCGCTTGCTGTAGCCCTTTAGTTCCTGACCCTGGAGCTCACGAGAGGACACATATCGAAGATCCATCAGAGCATGCTTATTTAGAAGATCGACAAGGGCCTGGCCAGTATAGCCACGTGCTCCGATGAGGCCAATCCGCGAAGGGGTATCGTTAGAGGCATTTTTGATGCCTAGAGGAGGGTTCGGGTTGGTTTGGATAGCGTAAGATAGACGGCCGGTAGAAGAGAGGCAGCGAGTCTGGGTGACGTTGATGCTCCGGTTAAGGGAGATCTTCGGCAGGGGCGCGGCGAGGGTCGAGACCACGGCGGCGCGGGGGGCAACGCGGCGAGCGCTGGTACGCAGGGCGGACGAGGTAGCGGATAGCATGATTTCAATAGCAATTGATCCCAACTGGCCGCTAGGAGGGATGATAAAAATTGTTTGAAGGACGTGGATTATTTTGGATGAGGGGTAGAGTTTTGTGTGGCCGAGATCGGGATCTGGGTGCCAAGCCGAATCACGTGGACTTTATGCAATAACCGCTTGAAGAGAACGGAGCCACATGCTACATTTGTGGAGTTGTGCTATTTGAAGAGGCACCGTAGTCAAGCCACAAGAAGCCACACTACCTAGCTACATTACCTAATTCAATGCACCTCACCTTTTAGTGCATTCAGGGCCTTCATTTCAGCGCATTTAGGGCCTTTAATTGCGGCTTTAACTGCGGCTGGTAGCTACAGTTTAGAGTTAAGAAAAAGGAAGAAGTTGTAATTGCACCGAAGAAATTATTGCACGTGACTGTGTGGGAAAAGTAATAGTAGGTGTGTGTGCAAATAGCACGACTCTATTTATGACACAACAATCGCCTGTTTCTGAGACTTCCGTGTCCTTTCTACTTAGACAAATTGGATATGTCAGGATATAAACTCTGCGGCTAAGCCTCGAAGCTTTCTTTAGTCATGTCTTGATCCCCCTGAACCAGTCCTTCCAGCTCTCTCGTTCTTCATCTCTCGCTCGAGCCTCGCTGCTAATCGTTTAGCTCTCGCCTGCGCGTTCTTCTTTCCCCTGTGCTTTGCGTAACTCCTTTTCGAGAACTCAATCGTAAAGTCTTTCTGGCAAGCTTCACATCTCTTGCATCCCTGTCTTCCCGGTCCTCCACAGTCCTGACAAGTCCGAACTGGGGGCCCAGCCGCTTCTCGTTTAGCCTTTGCAATTACGTTGCTTCTCTTCGTTTTCATGTCATCGGCGGTTTTCTGGCAATCTTCACATCTTTTCTTTTTGAGTCTTCCTGGTCCTCCACAATCCTCACAGGTCGCCTTTTCATGCACTTCTTGTTCGACCCGTTCAACGCAATCATTACACCTTGGCTGGTTTGGTAAGGCCTCTTTGCCACAATCAACACATGTCGTTTTTCCACGTCTTGCATCCCGCATTTCTCATTGCTTGGGGCGCAGGACAGCATGGTAGCAGGGCATGCATAGTGTTTGCCCATATGGTCGATCCTCGCCGCATTTCGTGCATTTTCCTGCAGTCAGCCTGTTTTGACGGGCCTCCCGTCGTTTGTCGTTGGCCCTTTTATTCTTCTCCTTTTGCGCAATCTTTTTCCATTCCTTGTGACAATCTGCGCACTTCTTCGAATACCTCTTCCTTGGGCGACCACAATCCTCACAGCCATCTGTGATTTTACTCTTCACCTTCGCCGGGAGGTGGGGGCTGATACTCGCAATTCGAGTCTCGTTGTCAGAGTCCAGGGCGACTTCGTTATTGGTCATCTCGGAATTGTCATGGCTCTCGTTGTCAGAGTCCTGGGCGACTGCGTTATTGATCGTCTCGAAATCGTCATCGTTCTGAAATTCTGTGTCCTTTTGCAGATGCCTGTCGATCATCTCGATGTCGGCGTTGTTCTGAGATCCTGTGCCGTCTACACTTCCACTTTGCAGAGGCTTGTTGTGGTCTGTACGTATTGGTGCATTTTTATTGGATTGCTGAATTCTCGGCGTTTCAATTGTTCGACAGATTGATTGCCGCTGATGTCCTGCCTTTCTCCGGTGGGTATCTGCAGCAGGTTCGTCCTTGCAGACCTCTTTGCATCGACCACATAATCCGGTTCTGCATCCTTTGTTGCACACCCTACAAGGAATTCGTTTTCGGGGTTGGCCTCGCCGTTTGGCTGCTCGAGCGAGTCTTAGGGGCAACAAGTGCTTCCGTAGACAGCTCGCACATCGGCTGTTTCCCGCAAATCTCTGAGCGCCGCAGTCTATGCATATGAACTGGTCATGATTTCGTGCTTGCCGTCTACAAGCCTGGCAGATCGGGCGATTGCGGGTCGGTATCTTGCATATTCCACAAGTCGTTTTTGGCCTGGACTTCCAACGGCATTTGGTACATCGCTTTTGTCCAACTCCTCGTGTCACGCCCCCACATTCAAGACATGAACCCCTTTTTAACTTGCAAAGAGCGCATGTTCCGACGCTGGGGTGGCTAGCGCCACAGTGTTTGCAAACATGCTTTGTTTTGTTTTTCATCAAAACCAGCAACGCTACGTCGACGTCGCGGAGGTCGCAGGTGCCAACGCCAGACTCGGCCAGAGAATGCGCCCGACTGCGGCATTGGGTCCAAAAAGGGCGCGTCAGTGCACCCTGAATCTGTGACGCGGCAATAGTGTCACTGTAGGCAAGGTTGGCAAGATTTTCTGCAGTTGTGTCAACAGCAGGGGGGGGGAGCTGGCCCCCAAATGATCGGCCTGGATTCATCCCAAAGAGCGTGGTATGTACTTGTGAGCAAGTCCACATGCTTCCCGACAAACGGTCTGTATGCAGCCTCCGATTGCGCGTGAGCCACTCCATTTAGCAAGAGCCTAGCGATACCGCGGGCAGGACGGAAGTACCCCTCCTTTGCAAGATAATAACTGGCGGCACTCAGTAATTGACCCCGTGGAGAGTACTTGTTCTCGGCCAGTTGTTGCTGTAGGAACAAGCAACACAAGCGCTGTTCACGGGCCGTCCATTGATATTGCTGCACAGAATGCAGCATGTCGACATCTGGAATCTGGGCGAAAAGCCGCTGTATCGCCTCGCTAGGCTTCGGGATCGCGATCTTGCCTTGGTGGTACTTTCTCTGACGCGTTGACATTATGTCCATTAACATGAGGGCGTCTATCGCGGCATCGTGCCATCGAAACACAAGGTCCGATGGCGAGTACATGCAGTAGACAAACCCAAGCTGGTGGCCTGGCAAGCGCGGTCGAGTATGTTGGAACCACTGCATTGGCGATGACCAGCTCGTCGGTGGCGGGAGGATGTGGTCTGGGTTATACCCTGCTCGCATCAGGTTGTTGTGATAAACAAGCCGGTCGAAAATATGGGTTGACCATTCGATAATTAGCAAATCCGGGGCGCTCTCCTTGAGTGACAACAACTTTTCCTTGACCCACGCCATGCTGTAGCCCCGAGGCGGCTTCGCAGATGGAGGACCAAAAGCCTTGCGCAACGCAGAACTTTGTCGTGTATTCAATTTTCCTCCACAGAGTCGGGTGGCAAGTTGCCAAATGTCTTCAACTGTGGCGCAATCGTGGTGGACGTAACCAGAGACGACGATGTTGAATCTCGAATCTACTACCGCCATTTGCACAAGAAGTGGACCAACCGTCTCAGTGTCTGTTGCGTAGACATGGTGATGGTCCCGAAGTCTGGTAAGGAATTCTATTTCACCTTGCGACATATTCTCAAATATTGTGTTGCGATCGGCAAACCACCGCGCGGCTTCTTCAGGGGTTCGCATATCACAGATGACTTGTCGATTCAGACTTTCCTCGACTGCCTGGCGAATAGGCGTGCGAAGCACAGATATATCAAGAACATCTAGCGCATGTTGCTCGCAAAGTTGGGTGCCCAGGGAAGTTCGGTTTGCGCAGTCATTGATATTGCACGTCGCTTGCTCAGCTGTCGGTTCGCGCCACCTTCCAGACGAAAACATCGATCTCATCAGCTCACGGATTCCCTTGCATGTCTCGTAGATCATAGGCAAGGTCATTGCTGACTGGTAAAGTCCATGGCTGTTCTTCTTTCGGTAGCTCTCCACCATGGTGTTTTTGAGTGTGATAATCCATTCATGACCACAACTGATAGCATCTGATGGACCAGGGCATCTGACTCCTTGTCGAAAGTGCAAAACACCATCGTATCGTGAAGATTCTGTTGGGCGTTAGAAAGCATATGCGCACTATTGCAAAAGATTCTGACTTACGAAGTTTCGAGATGTTCCAATCATAAATTGCGTCGCCCTCTGTGAATACAGCCTGAGCACGTAGCTAAATGTGTAAGTTTCTGCTGCATACGGTGACACAAGTTGGTTATACATACCTTATCGTAAATCTCTGAACAGCGTGGAGACGGGTTGCGGTGCACCCCCAGAGGCCAGTGGTTATTCACAATAAGATCAGGAAGTTCCAGCAGTGATGGGAGGACATCAGCACTCGCACAAACATCAATGTACACAAAGGTATGATCGGACATGCCCCCTCTCCCTTGAACTTCCTTCAAGTCAAGTTGTCGTAGATTGTCCAAGGATGCTGTGACCACACCGTGCATGTGTGACATGTGGCACAATATGGCACGTTGTCTGGCCCGAGTGCCACGTACCCGGGTACTGAATTGGCACGAAGGGAATGGGCATCGGGAGAATAGTCCGGGGTGGTCCTCTAACTGATAAAGGTTCAAGCCCCACCCGGTATACAGCTTCGTGCTCTGGTGGCAATCTTCATGGGAACAGCGATGTGTTTGTGAAGCGTGGTGGGCTTCAACATGCATCTGAAGCGATATTGACAATAAGAACGTCTGAGGGCATTATTCGCACGCTTCCTCTGTGGTGTTCTGCAGAACAGGATCCGATCTGACGGCAGCCGAGTGTAAAACTGTAGCAGGACATGTTTTCATGTGCCTGATACATTCGGATCTTGTACCGAAGGTCTTGTTGCACTTAGAAGCCGTACAGATGTCTGTAACCTGGGTTGCGTTGTTCTCGAAAGTTACGACCGAGCATTCGAAGAGGTTGGGTCCTTCGTCTTCGGTATCGGATTCGAAGAAATCGCTTTCGTCCTCGGAGTCTAGCGACTCTTCAATGTAGTCGAGTTCGTCTTCACTTTCACTCTCGTCGGAGTCGTCATCTGACTGTGAATCATCTTCATCGTCAGAATCTTCCGGATCACTGGAAAAGCCACTAGTTTCAGGGTTGTCGATGCAAGAGTCTTGCTGAAACTGCCCCCAAGACGCATGGTTTCCATCGCTAAGAGATTCCTGCGGCACGTCGCTATCGGATGCCATGGTGGTTATTATAGCAATCAAGGTGGATATTGACTTCGGTGTTCACACATTCTTCTATTTTCGGAAATTAGTCGATGTTGGGACCGATACATGCTTGAGACCACAGCTGATCCTTAATCCCCGAAGACAGAGTGGTTGAAGCACCAAAGAGAAATCAGCGGCTCTTGAGCGATCTGGCGTATTGCTTGACAGTGTGCTTCAACAACCGTCAAGCAAAGTCACTAATAATGCGAAAATTCCATGAGCAAGGTTTCACTCACCAGGCAATAGTGGCTTGCTGAAGCACAGCTGGTGCACCTCACCCTGTCCTTGCAGCGTGTCGCCTTTGCGCTATTCAGAATGGCGAAAGGGATGACGCTTCAGAAGAGGTCGTAGGAGAGATTCAGTCAGTTGGTTCGTCAGAAACGCCGAGACGCAAGGGCTGTGGACGTAGTAGTGATGATTTATCCTTGAGATGAAAGAGCGGGCACAGTGTTGATGTTGGGTTGGAAAGCGTTCAGCGTCGAAGCGCCTCTGTTCGCCAGGTGACCAATTAGATCTTACTTGTGGGGCGACGCATGGGTCACGGGGCTAAGTCCTAGGGAGGTTCAAAACTGCCTTCTACCTCCACAGGTACCCACTAACCTAGATACCTACCTACGTACTTTGGGTAGATACCTCGTACTGTACTTAGGTTCCAGATTATGTGAATGGGAGCGTCATGGCAAATCCGACGTGCTCACTACTTATACCCTTAATCTATCATTAATATTTCTATCTTATCTTTAAAACTCCTCTTTTTATGCCAGTATGTGAGTACTATTCCGGCCATTTATGCTAACCTAATCTAGATATACACTGCAACTGCGTCTTATCCAGCTTAGTTAACCCCAAAGGATCTACTAGCTTTTTGAAAGATAGCATTCTGGCGCAAGATATGCTCTATAGTATTATCCGCTATATTTTTAACACCTGCGAGAGAAGGATCAGCCTCCATAAGCCAGCGTTCAGAAATGTTCTTTCCCAGAAGATGTTTCTCCCAGCGGACGACCGCAGTACCCATGTGGTGACTGGGATTAACGAGAAGATGTGTATTTGACTCTGGCTGCATAGCCAATCGCGCGATCTGGGGGAGCCGGGTGAGCTATGCCGGAGCACCCTGACCCCTCCGTTAGGGTGAGCCAGGCATCTACGCAGATAGTGGCTTATGGATCGGCTATCTGATGCTTTATTGTCATGATGCTCTCTAATTCCCACTTGATCCCAACGCTTCCATCCTAGCTCATAGCCCGCTGTATTGAAATAAGTCCGAGGTTGGCACAGGCGAAGCCCAAGTCCGAGCCGAAGATTATCAACCGACGGCTTTAATAAAGGGTATGCGAATGAACGGCCTCCTGGTCTGCCTGCATATGCTGGATCAGGTGACACGCCTGAACCAAAATGGCGTTGTCATCTAAAGTAAAAGATGTCGAGTTGCCGATTCTAGGTCGTCACCTGAGGCCCAAGAATCCGGGCTTCCCAATAGTGTAGACCATAATGAGAAAGTGCTGACAAGAAGGCCCGACCTTCAAGTGCAACAGCCATCGGTGGGTTAGCCAGGTAGGAAGTAAAGTCAACTCGATGCTTGAACTGTCAATACACATGCCAGGTCAGTTCAAAGGTCAAGGGCGTCTTTCACCGTATGACTGACTACCAACCCAGATAAAGACCTGGTCTCTCCTACTCCAGATCAGTAGTCAGGCAAGGCTCTCAATTTTCCACCGTGGTTAATTTCTACATAGATCTCGTCTTTCCGCAATCCCTTGTTGATATGTCTAGGTATGATAGATATATGGCGGCTCCGTTTACAACTGCTTCCTCGAAATAATCAGCCCCCCCCCAACTTGTCAATGCAAACAGAACCCATCGAATCAATCCCTGAAACCACTTCATTCTCGATAACTAACTTCGCTCCATCGCTAATGCCCGTAAGACAGCCTTGAGATGCGTTTATAGGAACGAACAAATAAAACGACCCCTTTCTTCCTCTTTCTTTCTTTCGCGACTCTCTAAGACTCAGGCACACAAGGTCATCCAGCCCGTGTCCTGTCCTCATCTGCCGCTCATGACCAAATCCGCCAATAAAAAAAAGGAACTTTCCATATCGAATCAATGTATGTAGGAGAGTGTTACCATCCGGGACCACCACCTGATCTCAATCTCGTATCCCTTTGCGCCGTGATGTAGTGCATGACAAAGGACCAACTCCGGGCGGCCTCTAAGGTGCTAAGGGGCATCATCGAGAGCCCTCGGTTTCGTCCCTCATTGCTGATAGCTGAATGTGTGTGGTGATGTAAAGTCCCGGCAAAAAAAATAATAGACAATGACAATTATGGCATCCAACTTGGAACATTGGTGCGAAAACTTCCAGACACGAGATTCTCAAACTGAGTCGGTACGCCGTAAACTCCAGGTGCTTCTCGCATGCTTTGTTCACCGATCCTCGCCGCCTCTGGCCTTTCCACGTCTCCTGAAGAAGTCCATGACCCTCTTCGCGGCTCCGCTGCTTCCCTCGTGGCCTCGGTAGTCATCCTGCTCATAGGCGTCCGTGAATCGCTTGTGGTTCTTGTGAAGAACCCCTCCTCGGTTTCCACGGCTGCTGCCCACCGGGCGGCCGTCATAGCCTTCCGACTCTGAAAAGTCTGCCTGGTAGGGTCGAGGTCGCGGCTCGGTTGGGGGTCGACGCATGTCCACGGAGGATTCGGAACCAGTGTTTAGGTGAGCACCACCCTGGATGTACGTTGGGATCGCAGTGGGCCGTCTGCCGTCCTGTTGCGTGGACCCATATCGGGTGTGGTACACGGGGCTTGAGTTGGCAGTCTCCTGCTGCGGAATTTGTTCGTAAGGAGCATCGAAGTAGGGCTCGCTGTGGCGTGGCTCGTCATGGACGCTATAACCCTGCATTGGCCCCGAGCGGGGGTTCTGAATGGGTAGGTCCTGCTGAGAATCCGCCTCGGATGCCGTTGCGCTACCATGGTCCTTGCCGAGGCCGATAGCTTTGAGGGTTAGGGCTGGCGGCACCAGAGAGAACCGCCGACGATCCTGCTTCTCAGCCTTGTCGCCAGAGCCTTGAGAACGGGGAATGCTGCCGCTTCGCTTCTTACCAATTCCCAGCGAGAAAGATCGGCGGGAAGCTCTTGAATCAACTGAAGGCCTCGGGCCAGATTCTTCGCCCGGAAGCATCGTGTTGGACAGGCTGACCGGAGGATACTTCCTCGACTTCTCTGCTTGCTGCTCTGGCCGCTTCTTAGCACGGCCTCCGAAGATGGACCCGCTACGACCCATGATCTTGTTGCCGAGATCGCCCAAAGTATTGGATCTCTTGTGACCCCTTCCTTCGCGCTTAGTCTCGTTCTGGAAGGTTGTCATCTTCATCACCTTCGGAGGAACACTGCCCACCGTCTTGGCCATGTTCTCATCGTCATCGGGATTCGAAGGCTGTTGGATTCGGCCCTGGGCGTTGGTGTCGGCAATGGTAGGAGGCACAGGCTGTCCATAGTTGCCACGGGACTGCAGACCCATCGAAGCGGAAGACTGCATGGAACCTCCTGTCTGCGGCCTGGGCACAGTGCTAATGCCAGTCATGTACGCGTTGTCGGAGGTAGCGCGCGTGTCCCGGTTCGGCCTTGCAGGGGCGGCATTCTTGTGGCCACTCTGCGGTCGCCTGGACTGTGTTGTCCTGACAGCATTGTCCTTCAATACTGGAGGCTCTCGAGGCAATGGCTTCTCAGTCGCAGGAGGAACCTCGGGCAGGTCGGTAGGTGCCTGTGAACCAGAACGAGGGCTGTGTTTAGGGGCCACTGCGTCGGCGCCACGCTGGGTCTGTGTTGTGGGAGCCACGTACTCGACTTGGACAGTTCGGCGTTTGGCGTCCTTAGGAGTGCGTCGATCAGAGGCCTCGGATTCGGGATCGATGTTGCCATGAGTCTTGGCAAGTCCTCCAACCACAGGAGGATGAGACTGCTTGTGCTTGGATGCTTCGCGGACGGAGGAGCTTCTGGCAATAGTCGGGGCCTCGGCGTGGTCCTCCGGGGCAACGCCTGTGCTCGGAACATCAGAGGGTAATGTGGTCGAGCTGGTGATGAACTCGACAAGTTTGGCGTATTCGCTCAGCCAGCTGTGGCGAGCAACCTCGAACAGGTCCGCTCGCTTGCGAGGGTTCGGGACGAGAATGCGGCGGAGGAGGTCTCGAGCGTGCGGAGTGACGTACTCGGGGAATGTGAGAGGAGTTGTCACGATGTACTTGTAGAGAAGGTTGATGTTGTCGCCTTCAGGGTTGGCAGGGTCGTCATCGAAGGGCAGGTACCCGGCGAGCATCGCGTACTGTGAAAATCGAATTAGCGCCCAAGTCCATCTTCTAGATAATTTCTCACTCAACTTACCAGGATGACACCACAACTCCACACATCCACCTTTCGTCCGGTGTAGAGGGAGTCACTGACAACCAGCTCAGGGGCTGCATAACAAGGGCTGCCGCAGCTCGTCTGCATCAGGTCACCTTTCCTGGAACCATTCGGCTTGATGCGGTCCAGGCCCATGCGTTTCACAAACTCCTTGTCGGTAAGATTGAGCTCCTCATCCCCAGTAAGCTCCTCGTTAGGATCAAATGTATTAGCAAAGCCAAAGTCGGTAATAATGATGTTGCGGTTACGATCCAAAAGGAGGTTCTCAAGCTTGAGATCTCGGTGAACGATTCCCTTCTTATGAAGATATCCGACACCGGAGACCAGCTGTGCGAATAAGCGACGGGCGGCATTATCCCTAAGGTATCGATGATTTAAGATGTAGTCGAAGAGCTCGCCGCCGGAGGCGTACTCGAGGATGATGCCAATGTGTCTATCGGTCTCGACCTTATCAATGAGACGCACGATATTAGGATGTTGGATACCACGGAGAATGGCGACCTCGCGGTAAATCTTCGCAAACCGAGACGGGTTGCTGCCAACACTGTCCCTCTTAATAAGCTTGATAGCAACCTGCGGCACGTCGTTAATACAATTTTTTGGGTAGAAAAAAAAAAAGGAAAATGCAAACTTGCCTGGACGCTGCTGTCCTGCTTCCAGCCCAGCTTGACCTTGCCAAACTCGCCCTCGCCGATGGTGTTGCCCAAAATGAAATCGCCAAACTTCGTGGTGCCCTTGTGGCTTCGGCTGTGGTCGTGCCGGCTCCGTTGCCCTCGTCGTTCCTCGTGGTGATCGCCTGTCGCGACTACGGGGGGCGGTGCAGCATCGTCGTCGTCGTCCTGGGTCGTGGCATGATTTCGATCCCGACCGTTGGCGTCTTGTGCGGCTGCAATGGCCTTGGTTAGGCTGTCAGTGGCTTCGTATATAGATCTCGAGGGCGTACTATGGGCGGATCGGATAGGCATCGTGGTGGTGGCGGTCTTGCCATCTCTGCTGCTTGCCCGGGCAACCGCATCAGCCTTGCTGCTCCGGTGGCCATTGTCGGAAATGGCAGCCGGGTCACCGCGGGAGCCCGTTCGTGAAGCATCAGCCTGGCCTCGTCGAGGAGAGTTGGACATTTTATCGTTCGAGTAGTGAGTCCTTCGCGAATTTCCACCCTGGTGGTTGGACGAGGTACGCGGGGGCGCGACGGGAGGCATGTTGCCGTTCCGGTCGGGGGTTGATGACTGAATATCGTTGGGCGCGGACGCGGCGGTAGCGGTGACGGGGGAACCGAAGCCGGGAGCTAGATGGTAAGCAGGAGAGGGAGCACTGTCGCTCGTCTTGCGTGAGGGAGGTCGTCGCGAAGATGGAGAGGCGGTCGAGGTCTGCTGGGCATGGTACGCCTGGCTAGTAGGGGATGAGTGCGAGGGCCTGTACTGGCGGCGGGACGGTGTGGCCAAGGGAGACGAGGCCAGAGCGGTGTGTTGATGGGGAGCCGTTTGCAGGGCAGCCGACGACATCTTCCACGCCCAAACGCGTCAAAAATTCGAATGCGAAGATGCCGTGGGAAATATCGCCAGCAGCAGACAACGGCGTAGGCGAGCAGAGGATTTTTTTGCAGTGGCGCTCGAAAAAAATCCAGGCGGCGACGCGAATATGCAGGTCGAGATACCTGGCAGTTTCAGACCACAAGTTTTCGGGGGGGAAGCGCAGCGCCCAGGGGATGGACGCGGCTGGCGAATCGAGAGGCTCCAAGGAGCGGTTGTAAGCGACCAGCACGGAGAACCGTTTCAAAATACCAATGAGCCCGATGGTCTCGACTATCTCATGGTGCGCGCAGAATCTTGGTCGGTGATGTGCGATATGTCGATATCGTTCGCTTTGGGGGGTCCCGAAAAGATGAGCAATGGCCGACAGGCGCTGCACTGAGCGGGACGAACGGGCAGACAGCGCTGGGCTGCAGCTATCGGCGCGAAAGCTGATTGGGATTGGGGGGGCGGGCCGACGCTGGATGTGTTGGCAGATGGTCGGTATTGTTTTTTGTTGTTGTTACGGTTGCTTTGGAGGTGTTGTGGTGCTGCAGCTGCTAATTAACTCCCTTTTTTTTTTTTAGGCGAAAGGCGACAGATGAAGGAGGCTGGAGGTTGGGGGGAGAGAGAGGATCGGCACCCAACGTTCACCAAACGCGCGCAAAAATCGAACGCCGGGAAAGAGGATGGGAGAGGAGAGAGAAATCGCCAGGGACAGGCGAGGCTGAAGGAGGAGGGAAATGGGAAATGGGTAGAGGTGGATTAAACGGCGACGAGAAAGGCTCTGGACGAGCCCAGCAGCGGATGGTGTGAGGACCGAGTTTGAGTTGGGGCCGCGCGCTCAAAGGGTCAAAGGGTGGAGGAGGAGGGAAGCGTCAACGAAGGGGAATGGAACCAGCCGCAGGAGAAGCCAGCCAAGCTCGGACTGAGGTCAGTAATCCAATCCAATGCAAATGGTGTACTTTGTAGCTTTCCAAGGCAGGGCAGCAGAAACAGCCTTTGAGTGGAGGTTGAGGAAGACAACCTGGAACCTGGACAAGACATCCATCAGATCCATGGACCCCGACGCTCAAGACTCAAAGACTCGGGCGCCAGCGCAAAATTGACGAGATGAGGCCCTGGGCTTGGGCTGCAGGTGTGGATCCCCTTCCTCTGGAGTCTGCCGTAATCCACTGGCCGGCCGGGCACTGGCCATCGACCAAACTCGGCGCCCTCGAGAGTGTAGCAGGACTTTATTTTTCGGGGTCTTTCAGTGGTTGAAATGTCCTCCTAAGGCCATTGGCTTCACACCTCATCAGTCTAGCACCACAGGGTCGTCCACCTCATCTGGGTGTCAATGCAGGGAGCGCATCCCGTCTCTGGGATGGCCGAGTACCTTTGACGGGTACCTGAACCAGGTACCGCTACCCCTGAATCTAGCGCCCTGCTCCGGCGGAGCTACGCGCCGGCTGGTACCTTGAAGCCGTCGTTCCTGCAGGTACCGGGGGCGTCCGAAATCCCCCCAAACAGCAACACCAGCAAGCCCCCCGTCACTCATCCCGTGATGGTTCATTGGACCCCCCATCCCATTGTCGGCTGGCATCACGTCCGTGGTTGATTATTTAAGGGATGCAGTTTTTCACGAGAGTGTGTATGGAGTTGAGATACTTTGTAAGAGATTTGACGAGCTCATCGTACCGAGCGGCGAAGCTTGTTCAACTTTGAGCGACACTGACGATGTGCTCGTACTCGGGCTTGAGAACATGGTTCGTTCAACCTGGTCAGGGCTTTCATTACGCCTGTTATTGTTGTTCATTATTTGCGAATGACGGCGATGGTCATCATGATGATAATGCTTGGGTGACGATGATGAGCCACGAGGAACGGACGTCTGCCATGGAAATTAACACCACATAGCGCTCACCTTTCTGCTTCCGCTTGCATGGTGTGCGCTGTTATTTCCTCCCTTCTACTGGGCTCCCTCCCCCCTTCGAGATTGGATATTATGCCCTCATCCATCACCGAGGCCAAAACTCGGCCAATGCTCGCTCCATCACAGTCCCTGGGCTGGATTTCAATGGTTCTCCGCAATTTTGAGAGCTCTCCCGTGGCCCTCGAGGCCAAGCTACGTCTGAAGCTAGTCCCGGTTCTGACCAGCCCAAGACGTGTTGAGGGAAGCACGGTTGGTCTGACGTCGGCTAGCCTTGTCGGCCTCGCTGGAATTGGTTTTAGGCCTATTAATGGACCAGCCAACGCCCAAGCAACAGTAAAGCTGGGCCGCCACCCGCGATGGAGGCTTGCACACGATTCGATATTGTGTGCCAAATACGTGGGTTATCGCCGAATGGCTTGTAATCTGAGGCTTGTGTAGGAGAGATGAGCAGCGGACAAGAGGGCGCTCCTCAAGGGAGAAGGGCATCCGCTGCAGACCACTCCCTTGACTTCACTCACGCCGCACAGAAACGGCACGGCTTCCTGGTGGGTATGTGACGGCTAGGCATTGACCAGTAATTTCACAAGTGGGCTTCTGGTTCAATGGGTGCTTCCAAGGAGGTGGTCTCAGCTTTTTCTCGCTTGACACTCTGGCCGCGCTCCGAACTGGGCCATGAAGACGGTCCGGCAGCGTGCACCACGACACGGGATAAATAGCTGCTCGGTCATACCGCAAAGTATCGATGCCCCGTGCTCAGAAAGAAGAAAAAGGAGGAAGAATACTCGAAGACAGTCTGACAGCCCGCTGGAAAATATGGACGGGCGCATGCAATCCACTGAATCTTGGCTTTGGGGTTGAGCAATGCGATCTGCAAGGACATGTAACGCTGGGCCGTTGGTGGGTTTCCAGTTTGATATAATTGCCATCTGTTATTAGGTAGGTAGGCTCTCCCCCATTGCGATTTACACCATCACGAACCCAATCCGGATGTGTCAAGCCCATCTCCTGATCTTTCTTTGCTCTTGCCGAGGCGGCTGGACTGACTTTCGGGTTACCATCAATCTCCCTCGGCAGCCCTCCCGCGAACCCTTCGGAGAGCAAGCGAAAAAGCCCCAGCAAGTACCCGTCGTTCCCACTTCTTTCGAGAAGCTCGGGTGGAAGCAAAGAAGCAAACGAAATCGTGGAGGGTCCTCCCCAATCTTTGGGCTCTGGCATGATTTGCCTGGTGGGCAGATTCGCCGGTTTGACCTCGTCCGTTGCTCCATCGAACCACCGGGTTCCAAAAAGAAAAGAAAACACAAGAAAAGAAAAACTTCAGAAATTGTCTTCAAACTCCCGTGGCCTATATGGGCAGAAAATTCAGCTTGCCATTCTCTCTTGCTCCCTCCCCCCGTGCATTTCTTTGTTGTTTTCCTGCCTGTCTCCATCGTTGCTCATTTATGGATTGCATCCTTGTTTCTCCGGCCGAGTTGTGAGTCGGGACAGGGGTCATGGTTCAGATACGACAAACCTCATCCTTACTCCCTCACATAATCTGGGTTGCGGAACAGCTCGCCTGGGTGGCACTTTGCTTGTTCAAGAACCCGCCCAGCTGCAGTGGCAATTGATGGATGCAGCATTCGTGCATATGTAATTACAACGGTTGCTTTTCCTGGAAGACATGCAGTCCACGGCAGACCAACCCTCGGCCGCCATGTCATCCATCGCCAGTGATCCCCATCGCTAACAAGATCACTCACATCAAACCTGCCTAACAAGCTACGTATCTGTACTCTGTTGCTGGTCCAAACCTGCCCCAAACGGCGAAATGCCCGGTCTCGCCCTTTGGCCCTGGTCCGCGACATCCCTTTCTGGATCCCGGGGTAATACTCCGTACCTCTTGTTGGGCTTCGAGTTGGGAGATACAGGCCGGAGTGCTTGGGTAGTCTTGTTGAGTTGTCTGTACCTTACGAATAGAGCGTCGCCTTCTATTTGCTCTGAACTGCCGTCCTAACTTGGTCTGTTAAAAAAAGCCACTCTCCAATTGATTGATGCCAAGGGTTGGCATCTGACCATCCATCCCGAGACAGGGCTGTCCCTCTTTTAAAAGATGTCTGAAACACCCTAATTTCCATCTCCGATTCTCCCACAATCTGCCCCACGACAACTTGTGCGACGTTGGATGCAAGATGATATTGGGCTTCTGGCAAAAAAGGGAAATATCCAGCATCTTGCGCCATCGTGTTTCCCTCCTCCGGGACCACGTACGATCGGGAGCACAGCAGCACCGTGCTCTGCGGGTTGCGCCAAGATGCGCACGACCAGCATTGAACACCGGAGATGAGCTGCATTTCAACCGGACAGGGATCTCGCTGACGTTGATCTGAGCCTGGCAGGGTTCTACGGACAGAGTCGCCCATTCGTTTCAGACGTCATCTCCCGGCGTCGCCGTCTCCAGGAAACAAGTCAACACAGATCTCAGGAAGCAGCCTCGATGCCGCGTCTCCTATTGCCGAGAAGTCAACGTGGATTGGCCGCGCATACAACGCACAAACATCCGCTGCTGCGGCGGGAGCAAAGCAGATAGCGTATTCAGCAACTATCTCGCCCCAGTGAAACGTGGCCACGGGTTGAGCTGACACGATAGCCGCCATTGTTAACTATCCGACATCGCCCGTCTCACCAGAAACCATCAATATTTTTTACTTTTCAATCGAGTTGGTCGTCAGCTGCGCCACTCGCTCCGTCGCTGAGGGCTGCCAGCACCAAGCAACCAGCTGACGGATGGAGCTAGATGCCATCCTGGCCAATAATGCCTCTGCAATATTGATTCCATGAACAGTTACTAGCAACATCTCCAAGGCCAGAATGAACCCTAGTCGTAGGCTTCTCCATCATCCCCACCTCTAAACCGATGTGTCAGTTGTCGACACGCTCACTCTGGAAGCACTCTCCTGCATCCTGCGTCTCTTGACCTCATTCTCATCTGCCGACAGTCTGCACAAGACTGTCCATCCCTGGTGTCCGTCCTCCGGCGGGCAATTGTGCCTGTCCGGGAAGGAGACCGGCAGGCAAAAGTGCCTAAAAAGCAACGCCCCGGTGGAAGAGGAAATTTGAGCTGCATGCGCGTGTTGCTGTAGTCCAGATAGATTCAATGCAAGCATGTATGCTTCACGTCGAGTTCATGCGCTCTCAGATTTCTAAAGCTATCCGGTACATGGGCAAAGCCGCTTCCGCCAGTTGATACACATGCGTAGTGGGCGAGGCATAGCACGTTCAACTTCCGGATCATCACGAATATGCCGCCCAGATGTTTGGCCCAATGCGCCACCCACGGACGCCATACCACTCAAAGCTTGACAGAAATATTGTAAGAATCTAAAGCCACGGCAGCGCCCGTTAAGGTTGCCATGTACGCGACCAAGATTGCAATGGTTTGAACCGGCGTAGCGTCTAGCGTTCGGAAGGTCATGTTGACGAGGCCAGTCAGGAGGTTGGCCAACAAGAAGACAGCCAGGCCGTTGCGGTTGTAGGCTCGTATCACGCGACTAGTCGCCTTCTCGTAAGCCTCCTTCTCGGCCCTTGCATCTTGGGCATTGTAGAATGCGGGGAAGAAAACGGTGTCAACTATAGCGAATCCCAGGAGCTGCAAGCTGTTGAACCCAACAACCCAGAGAACATAAGGCAAATTTGCCATCCTCCGAGACACAGCGAAGCCGAATCCGTAAGTGTAGCTCGTAGAGACGAAGTAGAGCCCCATCCAGATGCCTCCCCAGACAGCCATGGTCATCAAAAGGGTGTTCCTCTGGGCTCCAGGACTGGCGGTGCTCCTTGGCGGGATGTTTCGGGGCATGACAAACATGCCCGTGTCTTGGCCTGCAAGAAAGATTGCGAGGTATCCAATAAAGCTAAAGATACCCTCTCGATTCATGGAAATTAGGTCGGTCCGTGGCGCCGTCAGGACGAACGCTTTGAGGTCCGTGGTTTCAAGCAGGGTCTGATAAGTGACGCCGACCAGGAGGGACAAAGCTGCGAAGGAAGGGATCCACCTGAGAGCGGCCTGGAAGATGGCCACAAAAGGAGGCAGAAACCCGAGCGTGAAGAAGAAGTTCCAGTGCAAGCCATACTCCGTCACATGCTCCGCGTAGTCTAGGCCTTTGACGCTCAGAAGCCGGACGAATCCCAAGACCAGGAGCGGGATGGAGTGGCGCATTGAATGCAAAATCCTATGAAGTAGTGGTGTCGCGCGGCCTGTTGTGCGACCTATCGCTTTCTCCCGCAGCACTGGGCGGGCTGCCACAAGACCTCCTGAGAAGACAAAGGAGCCGACACCCAGGTCCATCAGGGAAGTGCCCCATGTCTCAACCTTGGCAAACCGCCTAGGAAACAACCGGAAGTCGACAGCAAGGATTGCCACACAGGTGACAATCATCATGCAGCCCCGGAAGTTGGTGAGGAAAGGCTTGGTCGAGAGAACATCAAGCTGCCCGGAGGCCCCCTTGGCACGGGCATTTGGCGGTACTTTGGGCTTCTTCTTTCGGCTGATCGAGTTTGGCGGAAGCGTGAAGATGAGAACGGCGGGGAAAATCAACAGGAGGTTGAGCAAAAGCGGCGTGTTTGAGTATAGGGTCGTGGAGAGGAGAATGACGCCGACATTGAGGAGGAAATCGACGGCGAAGGCGAGGGCAGAGTACGGCTCAAAGAACGACTGGCGAGCCTGAAGAACAGACCACAGGACGAGTGATACCTGAGAAAAGAAATCAGTTTCATGTCAGACCTAGAGAGCGGCGAAGGAGAACCGACAGCAGCAACGGATGTGACATAGTTGATCTCTGCGACAGAGCCGCCAGACAGGTTGGACACAAAGTCCTCCTTTCGCTGCTTGTAGCTGGCGGGATCAGACATGGCCAGCTGCAGAAACTAGCAAGCCTCAAAACATGTTATAATTTCTCCAGGCTGCGTTGAGAACAAAGAAGAGCAAAAGAGAAAAGAGATAACGACACCTGTCAAAGTCGACAAGTGATGTGCGGAGCTCAGCCTTGCTGGTGATCCCCAGTCTCGGGTCGGGGATAGAGGCCCCAGCCGGATTACCCAGCCAATAGGGTGCAATGGCTTGGGCACGGCTAGTCTGTCACGTGCTACCCAACCAACGACATTGCAACTAGGTACTATCTACACTCCTGTCGGTCCGTGGACGAACGGGGATGGCGACAACCTCACGTTTCACTCGTTCAATTGCCGATACGGGGCCGTTTGAGCCATCGCTTGGTCGCGCGGCGCCTCCTCTAGGTCTCTTGGCCTTCAGGCAGCCGAATGTGAGCGGGCTTGTCGCAGCGGACGCATACCTCCCGGCGCCTAACTGAAGCCGCATTTCTTTGTTCTCTTGAGTGGCAAACATGCACGCCTGCTCGTGGGAGCACTCCCTCAGCGCCATAAGGCTTTCCTTCTTTGTGACGCAAAAACTCTGAAAGTCAGAGTTGTTGGCCGATGAGAGATTTCAGGTTTTTCTTTTCTTTTCTTTGAGGACCAAGCCATGTCATTCCATTCGATATAATGGCTACCACCCACCACCATGAGAGCCGGCCCCCTGATTCTTCATCGCTATCTTTCATCTTGTCTTTACCTAATAAGCCCAAGATCAATCAATTGCACTCTCCACCACCTTTACCCATCAATATTTACTTTCATTATCCCGAATATCCCTTTAAGTGAAGCAAACCCTCCATCGCTGCCGCAGTCATGACAACCACCGCAACCGAGGCTCGTCCTCGTCCGGCAATTGAGCCTATCCGGACCTCCGGGCCTGACCTTTCCGACCGGTCTCTCCAGGCCCGTTTTCCCTTCAAGAGTCCCGCTTGGTCTGAATCACCACTCTCCCCTCGCAGCTTGCCCCTGCCGCAATATCAGGAATCCAGAGATAAGCGCATGCGGGAGCACGACATGGCCGCTGTCGACCGCCTCCTTAACGTCTCCTTGAGACCTCCCACGGAGACGGCTTCCTCGACCCCCAGCACGCTGCCGTCTCGGCGTTCTCCCGTCTCCGCACCCCTTTTCGCGCCTTCCGTCTACCGCAGACCGACCATCGCAGAGGAAACGAAAAATATGCTGCTCTCGGAACCAGATAGTGAGCAAGGTGTGGATGAGGTCCACCCGTATGTGCGCAGACAGTCTGCACCAGGAGGCGTGCTTCACCTGAGAACCATGCAGCTCGCGCGGCAACAGGGACATCTTCGACGGCGAGGCTTTGTTGGCTCGTATCGGCATTGCGAAGCAGAAATATCGGTGGTTGCTGTTGAATTCCGTCGTCTTTCTACCATCGCTTCGCCCTCAAGTGGAGGGCCACCCTCACCCTACCCCATAGACGGACGCCTAACTACTCAGGTAGTTGTTCATTCTCAGGGACGGAAGCCGCTGTTTATGACCCGCACATTCGACCTGAATGAATTGCGAGCCACTCTCCCGAAAGCAAGCCCGGTTGATCGCATTGACCGAGATCGACGGGCTTCAGTTGTGACCTTGCAACCTCCGACCACTTCTACCCGACCATCGTCTCCCTCGCTCGTCAGCGAAAGACGTCACTCATACAGCACGCTTCCTGGACTGGATCCACACCGCCTGTCAGTTCTCGAGAGAAGAGGCTCTCGTCAAGGTGTGGCCCCTGTTGCCAAACGTGAGTTACCCTATATCTCCAAGCAGCATTTCCAACTCATGTTCGTCAACTACTCATTCTGGATTTGAGCGGTTTCTAACCACTTATAGAAATTGAGTATGCTCGCAAGTACCTCCCGGTCCTTTCTGCCATCATGCTCTGCGACCATGTTCATCTTGGTGATACCATCATGCTTCCACTCCCGCACCCACGAGCTTGGCAGGACACTCTCGACTACGTTTGCACTGGTCGAGTTGCGCTCACAGAACCGATCAAACGAAACATTCTCTATCTGGGAGGTAAGGTCTAATGGAAACCAGGGCTCTGTAGTCCAGGGATGGCTGGCTGTGATTGGAAGTGCGGCTGTGTGGGAGGCGTCTGTTGTCGGCCCCAAGACGGAAACGTAGGGCATGGTAATGACCTTTGATCTATTTCTATTCTTCTATTCATTGAAATGCGCTTTCGACGCGTCGTTCTAACATGTCGATTTGTTTCGTGCTGCTTGTAATGTCACAAACAGAAGTGATCCTCCACGTCTCTTGCTCCCCGGCCGACGGGTTTGTTTCATCCACAATTGTAAAATATCATGTACAATTCTCACTGTCGACCCCCCTGCCCTGCGTGGCTTCAATTGCGAGAGGTGGTTCTGACAGTCCCCCTTGATGCAATGGCCACGGTTCTTGCAATCTACCCGGGCCACCGAGTTGTCAAGATTGAGAGGCCGGGTTTGAGGCCACAGGCTCTAAGAGTATCCTAATACCACCCGAATGGTGACATGGCGAACTCTGAGGTCGCGAACTGAAGGGACCGTGTTATAGAAACAAATGGAAATAATCTATACGGACAATGCCTAGGAATGATCAAGACCATACCATGTATTGCCATGCGTCTGCCCTCTTTGGCATGTGGTTATTCTATTGGCTACTACAATGTTCACTCTTCAGTTACTCCATGCTGATGCCCCTAGGTAGGTCCGTAGTGGAAAAAATACCTAGGAAGAGGTCTCCTTTAACACTAATATTGGTATCCTCTAATCCTCGATAATAATATCTAAAAGGTTAGAAGATAATAATATAAGAGACTCTATATATTTGGTTATTTTTTATATAAATCTAGGCGATCGTATTAGGAGGATCTTAGAGAAGATTCCCTAATTATCATTCCGGTGTTTTCTTTCCACCACGAGGCAGGATGTCCAGAAGCCTCGGGTCAATCCAGTCCGAGACATCGGGAGATTGACCACTGTCTTGAACATGTATCACGCCAAATCCAACCTCGGTCGATGGAGGGCCAAGCTTTTGACTCGTGATGTGGAAACGGATTCTAGATGGCATCATCGACTTGAGGACTGAATCGATTCGGTGCAATATTCACATGCTTGGAGCTATCCAGACATTAGGACTGAATCACAAGATGCTCCCGACTTAGCTGAGACTAAGCCTCTGTTGACAACTTTGGCCTCGTTGCGAAGGCCTGACACCAATGCCCCCTCCCCCACAAGCTTTTGGTCGCATCTCCGCTCCGACACGAACACCCCCAGCATGGCAATTTTGCGTGTCCAGTGGGGAGGAGAGACGGCGTGCTGCACGAATGGCCTGCAGCATGCACGCTCGGACGAGGATTTCTAGGGACACGCCCCGGGCATGTGGGTGTTGGAGCTCTTAGTCCGGCCCGGTTCGGAGAGGTACATGCTTCGGGGCCATATTCTTGAGGTTAGCGCAGCCTGGCTTGCTGGGCAATCGAGATTGAGAGTGGTGGAAGCGGAGGCAGAGTGGAAGAGTCAGCTCAGCACGATGGAAGCATCGCGCCATGCTACATGGACTTTTCGAAGCATCCATCTGTTGCCATCGAATTACTCGCTGGTCTGGGAGGTTGATCAAACAAGCTCAGGATGGGTGGTGCCCGGTAAGCGAGCTCTCACATGGGGTAGAGTTCTGTCAAGGATTCGTGGTCCGGCCCGGCGGCTACTGCGGCTTTGAACCAGGTCAAGCGCCAGCCTCCGAACCATGGACGATGACCGACCGATGGTAAGCCGTCGCCGCACCTCCGCCCGCCGTCTCAGCCCTCGGGCGCTCCCCCCTCTCTCACGAAAACGGTGCCCTCCGTGTCCGCACAGTACAACCTCCTCCGTACAGAACAGCAGGGATGCGGGTGTGCGTCATATCGTTACGCTCGCGGACTAGCAGGCAAGCGACCAGATGCTAGCCTGAGGAAACATGTGTGAGAGCGGAGGAGAGAGACAACGAGGGTGGGAAGCGTTCTTGCATCTGAAGGGTGCTGCAGAATCTTGGTCTCGTCCCTTCACGAACCGAGGCGTTTCTTTGTTTCGGAAAGCATGAGGAGCCTGGATTGCCCAAGACGATGCAGCCATCTCCCACCCTCGCATGATCGTATCGAGCTCCCGAACGGCAGGGACCTCGAGCGGCGTTTCAACCGGAGGGTACGGAATACACTGGGGGCAGAACTGTTAGGACCACTGTGCCTGACGGGGATGTTTTGTCGTTGGCGATGGACGCCGCCTCCGGCCGATAGCGACCTGCAGCTAAACACATGGGGATAGCCGTAGCGTGATGAGCGAGCAGATGGCGATCTAAGGCCTGCGCGAAAGAGGCGAAAATCGTGTTCGCGTCGACCGAGTTTATGCCGACCCTGCTTTTCTCACTTTTATTTTGTGTGCAATTGTTGGCTCTCGTTCCGAGACAAGATTCCAATTTTTTTGGTGGTTGCGATAAAGATGTTGCCCAGAAATTGGTGCCTTGCGGATTTTCGTAGATCCCGCCTGAGGCAAGATTCCGGAGTGCATCGTTAGGTAGGAACCTACCCAGGCACCTACGTCCTTCACTTTGGGTTTCATCGACTTGACATGTTTCGATTCACATGAAGACTGAGTCAATCAGTCAATCGCCATTGGACAACGTGCCACGTTGCATCTTGCCCTTCATCTTTCGAGACTCATCCTCTGCGGCCTCCAACGACTCGCGACTCCCCCCCTCAGCAGGAGCCACAGATCCAAGGACATGTGCTGCACGCCGAGCACGCGGCGAGAGCCAGGAGGCCAAGACACATTTCGTTGTGGATGCAATCTCCTCGTCTTCCAGGATGTCCCCATTCCGCACTGCAGTCTGCATGAGTTCCCAACGACGTCGCCCAAGCCAGTTACAGAAAAGATAGAGGAGTTCGCCCTGCCCGGCTACTGCATCGTTTTGGCGAGGGATTTTCTCGTGCATCGATTATTCTGCGACAAATGCCTGCTAATCCCGCCAGGAACCTTCAAATGTAACTTTGCAAACGCCGTTTCCAATTCCAAGGGACTCTCGAACCCTGGTCCCTTGAAACCGTGGATGAGGCTTTGCCGTCCCTGGACTATTCTGCACCGTGACATCCCTGTCACTGCCGACGGATGTCCGAGCTCCCAGACCCACGACGATATCTCTGTCGAGGAGGGGGGGGAAGGGTCTACTGACCAGGGTCCGAGCATGGCAGAGCCGCCCGCCTCCAGACCAAGCCGAGAGTTCAAGACAGCCTGATGTGATGTATCAACACAACCTGTTGAAAGACGAGGTTGGTCTGCACAACCAGTTTGCCCAGTGACTTTGCTCTTATGTGGCTAGCCGTCCTTCGTGGGGCCAAGTTTGCGGGCGTTACGACACACTGGATCTGAGGAGGGGGAGTGTGAGCGTCTGCGAAGGAAAATCTCCCGTTGTCACCGAGATTGGCCGCGTCGCTGAGCCTGGATCTGCAAACGATCACATCAACGAGACCCTCCTCGTCCCGGAGGATTTACATCCAGGACCTGCATCTCTAGATGATGCAGGCCAGAGACCGGCGAGGGGGCGTGACTGTGGGGGAGCTCTGTGCCTAGGCCGGGCCCTTTGCGGGATTACGTGCTCCTCTGAGATCATCGTAGACCTCAGCGCACCAAGATTGACGTCTTCCTCGTGGTGGATTTCAAGGATGGGGCCTCTTTCATCCGGTAGGTACCCATAGCTAGCGACAACACCACGGGCGCCATGTTCACTAATTCAAGATCTCGAGCTCCTCCACACCCGGCAACGATGGGGGTGGCTTACGAGGTTTACCCTGACAGGTGGTCGAAGCAACACGCGATGCACACCGTCCCTGGCAAGCCATCTCAATATCTCGCCTGCACAAACCCGGGAAGCCAAGATTGCGTTCAAGGCATACCCCGTACTCCAGCAGTGATCGTGTGCCCATGCCATCCATCATCTCGAGGCGGTCCAATTAGGGTCATGGAGCGTGTGCTCGGGAGACGTTGCGTGCAGAGAGACAGCATCCAAGGCCCGCAGAAGGCCAGAGAAAGAACCAACATCAACACCTCCACGGCCTGCATCGTGCAGAGGAACCTACAGTGGCCGCCGCCACCTCCACCTCCACCACAATTACTCTGTCTGTGCGTCTGCAGCAGAGAAGGGGAAAGAGACCACGAACGACACAACGAGGGAGGATGCTGACAACAAACAGCCGCATCGGCCGTCTCAAGAACTGGGCCACCCGACTAGAGATGCAGGCGCCTTGAGTCGTCAAGTCTCACAAACATCATATCTGAGTGGATAGCAGGAAAACCCCGCGCCATAGGCCAAAGAGGAGGGCCTTCATACCAAAGCCAAGCGAAGCTGCAGCCGATCCCACACCAGATATGCTTTAGCTTGGCTCTGCCAAAAGCCCTGGTTCCAATTGGCGTCTTTTTCTCTCTGTCAAAGGCTGCGAACCCCTCCCCCTTCAAACCAGCCTCATTACGTACCCGTTTTTTGCACTTGGCCTTGACGATTCAGTCGCGGTAGCGTTGAGCTACTGGCACGCAGCCTGCTTCTTCGTCCACCAGGGTCCTGCTGCGGCAATGGTAATCAGCCCTGTCTTGGTTTGGTCGAAGAGGAGGGGAAGCGGAGCCCGCGATGCAACGATTGCGGGGGGCTTCCAGGTTGTTGATGAAGCTCCCCTTTAGCCCTTGCCCGCAGCCCATCGCGACAAGCTAGGACCATGTCCTAACGACGGGGGTCCCCCGCAGGGATGCAACGGCAATGGGCAGAAGAAGGCCCGGAAATGACAAGAGAGCAGAGAGGGTGTTGATCACAGACCACCTGCTGGGGGGGGGGGGGGTTTTTGACTTTCGATGAGTTGAGTCGCATTGCCCAACGGGGCAGGACCCTTGATATCTCGGGCCTCTTCTGTGCTGGACGCTGTCCATACACAGTAACTTTTTAACTTTGTGGCGACCTGTCTCGTCATCATCGGGCACTTGTGAGATGTGTGAGAGGTGAGACAGCTTGGAGTTCTAACCAAAGATAGCAACCCTTGATCCAAAGACCTTGTTCCCACACTGAGCAGACTTTTGAGGTTACATACACCTGGACAAGACTTATCCAAACCCTTCCGACCCCCCGTTTCACTCCCCCCTCAAGCTTGGATGTACGTAAACCACGCTTGATGGTGCTGTGGATCTTGGTGCATCCACTAGACAGGTTGTAATCACAGATCCCATCTCAAATCCCATCTTGGCTAGGGCTGTCATCACCAAACCTTCAAGCCATCATCTTCTACACCACCTTGTCCGTGTTTTAGAGGTGGTTTTAGAGGTCGGCTCTTTGAGGTGGGCCAACGAACGAGGCTCTCTGGACATTGGGCGATAATGTCCGCGTAATCGTTCAGACAGAGGTCAGACATATTATCTCAGCAGCAACGTCACAAGTAGAGTAAAGAGAGCTCAAGTGTTGCATGAATGAGGAGTCTAAGTCTTGATCGTAGTACTCCAGGTTTTCCATTATTGAAGTATCTCACTTGTCTTGGATGTGTCCCCCCCACCCGTCCGATTCCGAGTCTTTGCCTTTTTGGTTTTTTTCGGCCAACCACATTCGAAGAAAAAAAAAATTGAAAGAAAAAAAGAAAAGCCGCATGGTTCAACCCATTCCCAATTTGTTACAAGACAAGAGACGACTTGAGCTCGGGCATCATCAGCATCCAGTCCAGCAGCTGCCCAGTGGCCCCCACCACAGCCTTGGACTGCGGTTCCGCCCACCAAATTTAGGACCAGAAAGCTCGCCAGCAGAGGATAGGGATAGGGTGTCAGAACATCCGCCTTGGAAATGTCCCATTCCGTGCGGGCGACACCCTGTCGAGCCCCCTTCAGCGACCATTGCCCGGAAAAAGCATCCTCATCGTCTCTCGTGTGGAAAAAGCAAAAAACTTTTGCCCAAATCTCTGAAATCCCCCCTCTCGCCCGGTTCCACCAACCGTGTCTCCAGTGACCTTGACTCGTGCCTTTTTTGGGTGGCCCTGGTGTGATGCGAGTTGTTTGAGGGATCGGTAGAAGAAGAAGAAAAATCTCATTCCCGTCGACCTCGAATGGTCTTGTACATAATCTCCCCATGTGAAATTGAAAACGTTGCTCATGGCTTCATCAAAGTCGTTTCGTCGCCAGGTTACATTGCCCGACATTCTCCGCTGGTCGAAGTTTCGTTCGTTTGCAGCTTGGTGTCTTCTGGCGTTATTGTAAACGGCGTGTGCACCCGAATAGGCATATACGATGTGCTCGAGTCGTAGGCGGCGTAGCCGCTCTTCTCCCATGCGCCACCTTGCGCTCCCCGTCCTTGCGCTGGTCGTACCTTCTGACGAGCGTTGTAGCGGATGAGCGATCCCTTTCCGGGGGGCGTCTTCAGAACAATCGAGGGCTGCGGGGCCGGAGCCAACCGCTGCTCATCGTTGGTATCTCCGTCAGCTCGGCTGCCCCATGATGTCTGTACACATCCCTGGTTAGTTCGGAGGATTGTAAACAAGAACAGCTTGAAGCGTACCATGTTAAGAGTGACCAAGGCGTACAGCTTGACCAGCCCGTGGAAGTACCCAAACACGATCGACACCGGGAGGAAGATGACGTCGCTGGGGTTGCGGAGGAACAGGCTCATGAGCTTGACAACCTTGGTGAAGGCAAACATGAAGACAAACTGAGTCCAGAAGGCATATCGGCGGTTCTGGGAATCCCAGTCTGCGGTCGCCCACCAGCACGAGGCGAGGAGGAGTGGATCGAAGACAAAGGCCAGCGAGGTAAAGGTAGCGATGTGGAGGGCGTAGGTGCACCACCATTGTTGCCTAGGTCATCCAAGGTTAGAGAAATCCTTCACGTTTCTAGAGTGTTACTCACTTCCAGACGTAGCGCTCAGTCACCAAGCTGGTCCAGTTGCTTCGCCAGTTGCTTCGTGCCCAGCGCGAGCACTGATACAAAAACTTGTGGCTGTTCTCCAAAGTCGTTTCAATCTCACACTCTTTCTCGTACTGAATCCATGTCTTCCACTGGTGGCTGACCAACCAGCGGGTCACAAAGTTGTCGTCATCCGCGTTCAGAATCCACTTCCTCCACTTCTCATTCTTAAAGCCGTGAAGGAAGTCATGGCTGGAGAGGATCTCAGAGCGATAGGCGCCGGTGCGCCCGGACATGCACGAGGTGCCGCCGTCCATGTTGTGAGTGGCTGAGATCTCGAAGTTGCGGCGTTCGATGTACGCTGCACCCAACCAGTTCCAGGCTCGGGTTGACCAAGAAACGTCATGCTCTCGTCGAACCCGCTGGCAGGTCCCAACACCACCAATCTTGGGGTCCTCAAATGGGGCTAGGATCCAGGGCATGAGGGTAGAGGGCCAAGTCACATCATCGTCGGCCATGATGGTGATGGGCGTTGTGACCTTGGGGAGGGCTTCGCATACCTGAAGGCGCTTGTTGGCGATGGGGGTATCGAGAACGCGAACCTTCGGGTGAGCCAGAGAGTCAGCCAGTCGCTGAAGACCCTTTCGCTTGTCATGCGTAGTGACCAAGATCAGCTCGGCGGGCTCGCACGCCAGGATGCTCTGGAGAGAAGGACGGAGCTCCTCGAAAGCGTTGTGGATAGTGGGAATAACCACGGTGACATCCTTGCTGGTGAAAGTTGGCTTGTTCGGGATGGGCTTAGACTTGTATGTCCAATGGCTGATGCAATGGACAATCAGACGGAGATAGCGATGGATCCTGGGAATAAGTCAGAGTCTGCAAGTGATCAGGTGGTAGCAACCTTGTGCTTATCCCCGAAAAGGGCGAGAACATCTGGGCTGTCGAAAAAAGGAACCTCTCATGAGGGAGGGGCGTTGCTGGAAGAGGCTGATTCCCGAGGCTTAAGATTCAGGGTCGACTTACCATAGTCCCCAGAACAGGTAGATCCAGAAAGTGGTCGAATACCAAAAGTCAAAAGATGGCACCGAGAAAGACAGAATTCCGGCCAAGCCAGGAAGGGGGCCTCGCTCAAGAGATTTAGCCTCAGGCTCGTACATGTTGAGCGTGAGGAGGCGTTGAAGGTCCAGAAAGATTCAGTTGGTGAAGGGTGCTGTTATCCCCTCGGTAGCAAGAAGGAATTCCGTGAGACACGGTGACTGTTGCTGGCACCCAAGGCCCGAGAGCAAAGACTCTGTTGAGAGATCCGTTGCTCCCAGCGATGCCCGATGCTGCTGCTGCTGCTACAGCCTCGAGGTGTGGAGGAGAGGGAGGAGAGGTCCAATCGAACGAAGGTGAAGAGGTTTTTGTGAGATGGGAGGATCTCGGGTCTCGTGATATGTGGTTGACAGTGATTCACTGTCCAAGAATGGCCGGGGTGAGGTGGAAGTGAATTAGAGACGCTGGAAGGACCAAGGCAAAGCACTATGCACCACAAACACAGACTCGCACCGCCGCAAGACTCGAGGAACCGGACGAGGGCCAAGACAGTATAATATACACAACAATGGAAAAGGGGACTATTCAGACACGGCCATGGCAGGATGAATTGGCCGATAGAAGAAGAGCGAGGAGGAGGAGGAGATGAGGTAGTGGCGATGATAACAGCTGGGGTGGACTTTGGGGGAATGGGTCTACGATATATACCTATGCCAAACCCCGTCCCCAAAACGGGCCATGCATGAACATGGAGAAGAGAGGGTCCTTGAGGCCAGCCGTGGGCCATCGCAAGCGTGTACCTAGTAGTTGTGGTGGCACTCTGGTAGGGCGGCAAGTACGTACAGACAAGCGCGCGAGGATTGTCAAGATTGATCTTGGTCTGGACAACGGACAAGACGGCAGGGGTGCATTGGGTCCTGCGCTCGTTGCATTAGGACCGGTGGGGAGCGAGGGGTTGGAGGGTTTGGAGGGTTGGGCGGGCCCATCACGCCAATGTATGGCGGCGGCGGCTCGACTTGGGAGAGAGAGGGCACAACTTTGTAACTAGTTGGTAGCGCAATTGTGATGGATTGAAGGAGGGGGTGTGCTGTGAGATTGGACACTGGCGCACGCGCGCGCTGTGTGAGAGGCGTCGCTACGAGCCAGTTGAGTGAGTCCGTTTCAACGCCGACCCCGGCCATCCGACTACCGGAACCGGTGCGTCTTGTTTCTGGCTTTTTCCTGCTGGCTTTTTCTTGTTGTTTTGTTGTTGTTTCGCCGTTCTCGCTGAAAGGCGTCGACAAATGCTGGAGTGAGCGATGGGTGGAGTCGGCTGTAGGTACAGGACAAGAGCACGCAGGTTCGCGGGCGGGCGGCAGTCGAAGCTCCAGCGCCTTGGGCTGGATACCTCCAAGACACAACTTGGATACTCGAGCATGTCCCTTCGCTTCTCCAGGGCCCGATGCATCGTGGCGCGGGCTCTGGGCTGGCGCATGAGGGTCATGTCTCGTGCCCGCTGATGGCAGCCATGGCCCAGTGCTGCTCGGCCCGCGGCGCACATCATGGTCCTGGTCGTTGTCGTCGTTCTTTTGCCTCCGGGGTCTAGGTGGCAGGGTTCTCACAACCCTCAATGGCGTCGATGGCTACGGACGGGAGAGGAGACATGGGGCCTGGCTCGTGTTAGCGTGTGGATCTCTCTCCTCCTGCTGGCGCGAGCGAGCACAAGCCCGCAGCCAAGACAACCACTCAACGCTGACTTGGTAAGGCATCGGGTGGGGAGTGGATTGGGAGCTCGACTACGGAGTACCTAGGGCACTTGAGGGGGGGGGTATTCTGAGGGCCAAGGAACCTGCAACATTGATGCGCAATTGGACTTGAGACATGCCAGTCCATCCGCAGTTCATTCGTGGTTTAGACGGACCTGCTTGCCTGCTCATCACGGAGGGATGAACAAAGATGGCGGCCTGCGTCTGAGACCCCAGGTGAACCCTGTAGAAATCCAGCAGATAAACGGGAGACGAGTGGATGGATTGGCTGCGGCCCCCGTGTGGGTTAATTTGAGATGTCAAGAGAAGAGGAGACACGAATTCGCCCATTGTCCAACCAGCGGTGGCGAAACAAGCGAAGATTGACGAAAAAGCAATTGGATATCGGATACCATGGGACGTATTTCCATGGATGCAGGAACTGGGCCCTGACGCACCAGCTACTGTACGGAGATAGATGAAAGGTGAGAAACGTATGGAGACATGGCGCATGTAGCTTGAAGAGCGATATCACACCCCAGGTGGCTGAGGCACTTGAGGCAACTGAAGCAAGGGCCGGGGGGGGGGGGGGAGGGGGACTCATGGGTGGAACTCACCTACCTACCTAGGTAGTATCCTACCTTCCTTGGTTCCGAGTCTCACAAGAGACAGTACATACCTGCTGTACCTACCGTACCTTCCTCGTCTCCATTTTGGTATTTGCAGAGAAGAGCTGCTTTGGTACCTACCTTGGTAGGCACCTCGCACCTCATGCCTCTTTTTTTGCCTGCGGCAATTGCTCATTCCCGGCCCAGGGGCTTCAAGCTTGACTACCTAGGTAGGCAGTCTCGGATTGGCATGCAGTTCGATGAAGCAGGTCAAAAAAGATACGAGAAGTCGTCGCATGGGCGGACGAAGCGGAAACTCGTGGCGGCGCCGGCTTGACTTGAACGCCTGCTTTCAACATCGCACACACTCTAGACTGGGCATCTACGGACGGATACAATTGCACGAATGCCATCAGGTACCCTGTGGGTAGGTGATCATTTACTTCCCTCCCCTGCCATTGGGGAGTCTCGCGCAACCCTAGAGTGATATAGGCCACCTACTCGAGTAATGAAGGGACTGACTCGACGGACAGAAAGGATTGCCGTGCCCTATCCACGCAGAACGACAGAGCTGGCAGCCCGCATAGATGAAGTGGCCAGGGAGAATGCATCATCACATCACATCGCATTTGCCTGGCCTCCACGTTGTTTGGAATTGGTTCTGCTCCGCCCATAGACGGCCGCCGCGTTTCCATTCAGTGGCACTCGCAGGGACCAGCGGCCGATTACCTTCGCTTTGGCAGACCGGCCTGGAGACAACAGCGGACAAGCAACGGCGCAAACCGCAGATCGTTGCGCCTCGGCAGCCAGGCAGGGTTGCAACAACTGCGGGTCTCGCCTTGCCTCGTCTGGCTGATTGAGATTCAGCGAGCCTGGGAGCCTGCATCATCTCTGCCGGCCCTGTCCGGCGGAGCGACGGCGCACGGTGCAACGCACCCAGGGCCCATCAATGATCCGTGGGCATTGATCCGTGGATAAAGATGGGTGATATTTATGGCTTGGGATGGGATGAGACAGGGGAGATGGGGCATCCACGCTGTGCGGCTTGGCCTGGCTTGAGCGACTGCAAATCCGACCTGCTCTTGGTTGCTCGTGCTTGACCCCAGTACATCTTGAATTCTGGATCTGAGATTGGACACACTCCTCAAGACAGACGCACATTCATGCGGTTGGTTGGCTTGCAAGCACACCTGTCAATTGACCTGATTGACGATGCAGAGACTGTACTCCAGTGTCGAATGCATATGGACCAAAGGCGCCGGAATCACACCATACCTTAATTCGCAACGCCTACTCGACATCGAATCCACATCGCCCGTCGTTGTCGCTGCTCAGTGGCGTTTCTTCCAGAGACAAGGCCGTTTGTGTAGTCTCATGTACGACGATCAGGGCGGGTGCCACAATCCCTGGGCCATCATCGGCTCCAGCCCATCAAGAGCAGAGGAACCACCGAGAAGAGGAACCGCAGGCGCTGAGAAGAGGCTGCCGCCATCCTAATTCCATGCAAAAATGGCTCAGCAACCAACCAGCCATCAATACTCGGACGCCTGTGCGAAATCGATAGCGACGGAGCCCCTAGCGGCATGTCAGTCATCACCTGCTCCAGTTGGTTGCAATCGCCCAACACCCATTGCCTAGTGACAGCCGCAAACCCCCCAATGTTTCCTCACGGGCGACAGAAACGGAGCCACTCTCACTCCTCTCGCTGGCTAGCCTGTCCCTGCGAAGCTTTCTCCACCGTCAGCGCGCTGCCAATTGTTGCTCCGCCGACGCAGTCACCAAAGCTCACCAGGTCCCGAGTCCTTGCCGCATCTGATCTAGACTTGCTGGAGCTGGCGCGTGCGCTACAACGTGGTGGACAATTACGCACATTCGCCCTGTTAGGATTCTGCAATCACTATCAGCCAGCAGCTGTTGGTCCAGAGCCAAGTCAGGTTCAACGCGGCGCGACGCAGCTCGACTCTTCGGGTAATGGCTGTCGTCTGCATCCTGTCGAGCATCGGCTCTGTCATCTTGGCTGACCAGTTCAAAGTTGCTTCAGCTCACCTCATCAAACCAAGCGACTCGCTGGTCCCTTCAATGTGGAGCTCCTTTGGAGGCTCTAGTTAGACAAGCTTGTTATTGGAGTCTGTAGCTATCGAGGTGGTGGTGTCGACGATCTTCCAGTGCTGAGTTGAGATTCAAGAAAAGGTCATCACACGGCTCGCAGGTAATGAACGGACGAGTTGAGCCAATTCGTATGGCTGTGGGTCTGGCCCTTTGATTGTTTCACAGCGCAAAAGCTTTTGGAGGGAGTCCACCCCAGTGCCGTTGAGCTTGGCTTGGGATCCCTGCGCTTTGATCCTGATCCCTCTCGTTTCGTCCTCACTTGCCCGTCGATTTTGCCGCTATGGACCCATTGGCATATTCGATGGGCACATGCTCGAGGTATTTTTTTTTCTACTCTCTGCTGCAGATCTTTAGCAACATCGCCACCATGCAGTTGAACCGTGGGCCTTTTTGCTTCGAAATACTCAATACCTACTTGAGGCTGGTTAAGAGGGAAGGATTTAACTACAAGTTGTGGACTCATTTCCGACGCATCGAAAGGAACAGGGCAGATCTTGATACCGTTATTTTGCGAGTGGCGCAAAAACGGGATTGAAGATTGTGGAGGAGCTAGGATAGCCCTAGCTTCGCTTCGTGGCCAAGGTGATCGACTCCGCAGGGGGACACGGACGATGGAAGCACAGGGCATCTGCTAAACCAACGTCGGCAGAGCTTGTTCTCTTGAAACTGACTACGTCAGGTGTATCAGGTCGACTATCGGGTTGAACTTCCCCACGACATCTCACTTCCCAGGTATTATCGACTCCTATCGCAAGCCCTCTGTTATGGAATCCCTGCGCTACCAAGACTTTGGGTTCTTTGAAGAAATCCCTTGACGGGTTATCTACGACCATCACCATTGAAATGACGTCCGCGGTACCATGCCAAAGCAATGCGAATGAAAGATGAGACACGCCTACTGACCTGATGCAAGTTGAGCGAATCGTGAGAGGGTTCAACAAACACTAAATTTTGTCAACAGATGTCTTCATTCTGCACTAAGGGCGCCAAGGCTGTTGATTCTGTTCCTATACTTGTGAGGTACGAACATACGCGTAACTCGAGACTCGGATGTCGTGTCTTATTGAGAACGACTCTGATGAGGACAACACACTGGGGAGTTCCTCTGGAATCTTCGCGAGCAGCCTCTTTCTTTGTGTGCCGGCTCTACCCAGGCTTCGCCACATCACCTCCGTCTAGATTCAGAGCTACATCTACTTATAACCCTCATGAATCCGAAAAGGTTCAATCTGTGCCTCTCTGAGACCATTATTTTATCAAAGACAATATACCCTGGATCCACGTTCCTCATCTGTCTCACCGGGCCGACTGCTGCAACAGAAGCACCGAATATGCTGGTTGCTCAGGCTCCAAGCTCTTGGGCATGAAAATGTGCCCAGGCGAAAACGAACGGAAGCGGGCGATATGGAGCTGCCGAGATTTGTTCCAACTCACTTGCAGCACCATGCACTTGCTTTCTTCCCCTCATTCGCCGTTGTGTCTTGACAGGGGCCTCGGATACCAAGCTCTCCGTTCAGGGAGCATTGTGGAGAGGCGGGGCTTGACAGCTTCTCGGGGAAGCACGAGGGTGCTGCCGGAGCAGCTGACTGAATAGTTTCGCAGCCTCGAGGCGGCTGCCATGGATATCAACACCGTTTGGCCAATTCTATAGGACGGTTCCCGCGTGCCTGGCGCTAACCTCCTTTGCCTGCAGCTGAATATGGGGACATTTCCCACTTTCGCGGAAACCAATATGCAGACAGGCATTGGAGCAGAACGATCGACATGAGTTGTCAAACGAAATGGCACGACATAAATGACCTCGACTTTCAATGGTTAGGTTGAGTTGTCAAGACTGGCGAAAGCCCTCATCGGGCAGTGGAGACTCCGGTTCGAGACATGTTCGGACCACCAGGGAAACTCCAACGCTTGTTCCAACGGTTGAGGTGTAAAGACACCAAGCGTGTTGGAAGACCCAACTCAAAGGCGGCGGAGAATCATTACGTACGTGCTGCTTTGTCGCAATTATATTCGAGAATTTGGCACATATGATAGAGTACTATTTGGCGAGGATTCTTGCAAGCAACAAACCTTTTCTATCCTTTCGAGGGATCCGGAGATGCGGATCCAGCCTGGACTTGACACTGCCTTTGCATTGTACACTGGTGGTTCCTTAGGGCAAAACCGATAGCAGTGCCAAGTCTCCTCAGATCTCGCCAGTGTTGAAGCTGGGCTATCCACCCATCGAGTTGTGCACAACCTTGTACATGAAAACTTGGATAAACCAAGTGGAGCGAGACATAGCCAGCAGATCATCAATGAAGGACCTGACGATGGGCAAAAGTGTAACCTTGGGTGTTGGCTGTGGTGCTGGATCCTCACCGAACTGCGGACAAATTCCGAGCAAGAGGGGGGGAGCAGTCCCAGGGATGACATTGCCCTTGTATTAAGAGACAGTTATGCAAATACCAGAAGACCTAAAGAGTGACGGGGTCGCCGCAACCTCTTCTTGAACAGGGCACACATGAGTGATAGGTTGAAGAGATCGGATGATGGACGAGAAAGAAAACTGATAGCTAAATCTGAGGTGTTGGGTGGCTGTCCTCACACGGAAGCACTGTGATGTTTTTCGGGAACAGAATGGGATGCATGTGCTAACTATTGTCCTAGTACGAGGAGAGAAAGAGATTCTCGTCTAGGAGCACCCACGCCGCAAAAAGGTGAAGTTGTGAAGGTGTTGATTCGAAAAATCTTGAGTCGGAATCGGGGATTATGATATTGGACGGGTGGCGGTGAGCGGCCCGGAAAGGCTTGGGGGGCTAGGGGGACGGGCCAGGCCGCCTCTAATCTGGGAAGTTTCCGTTCCGAGCACAGACATCTGAGATGAGAGAGACGAGAGTTCGATCGCGAGTATCTCTCTCTGTATAAAGTACGAAACGAGGAAACGCGGAGCACTGAAACCCATGCCCGACCATGAAGCGACGGCGGAAGGGGGGCTCGATTCCCCAGTCTATTTGACGTGGCACGGGCCGGGTTGTTTGGGATGTTTTCATCACTGGTTTCCAAACTAAGATGGTGGGGACTCATGCTGGCCTCTTGTTGGCGGGTGTCTCACATTTTTACGACGAAGGGACCGCAGGTCGTCAAGGCTGGGAGGCAGTAAGCAACCGAACGACCGTGCCCGCTTCTTCACACGTACTGATGGGTAACGGAGCGTGCATACGCGCTCCTTATCTCTACTCAGGCTCGCGCAGCGCAGGCCACTGAAATATGGCTGAGGCAGATTACACGGGTATTTGGAACCCACATGTCGTGGCGCCTCGTTGGCTGCCTTCGACTCTGAAAAAGAGCATAAATCCGCAACGCGGCGCATCAGGTGGTGTGAGTTGGAAGGGTACCCGAGCCGACGCCACCATGATTCGAGGGGTCTCAACGTCGACGATGTGCCGCTGCCCAGAGCTTATCATGGGATTGACGCTTGAGCTTGAGAAATGAAGGGTTGCTTTTATCAATTACGCTATAACCCCTACAACTCCCACATAACTTGGTCTGCATTTTGGTCTTCCAAACTCCCGTCGGCTATTGTCCAGCTCAAGCACCCACCTCCTCCTTCTCACCTTTCCCCTTAAGGCTGAGATGATGTGCGTGGATAATTGAATCGGCATCGTCGATAGCAAGTGGCCGGACAAAAAGAACACCTCTGTTAGCTTCTCGACTCAAATAGTGGATCAAGGTGAGGTAGGGTAATGAAGGGTACTTACTGTCGGCCAACTGCTTGATCTTGGCAGTCACAGCCTTGACGTCGTCGTCTGAGAAGCCATCCAACGTTAATTGATTGATTCGAGATTTGACCGCGTTCCACCCAGTAATTCTTGAGGTAATCGAGACGTAGCGAGTCACTAAAACGTTAGCTGCTATAGACCAAGGCCATTAGAGGGAGAGGGGGCCAAATCGTACGTCCAAATAGCGTAGGGTCAATAATCTGTCAGCCGTTAGCAATTTAGCAGTAAGCGTCTAATAAGAGAGGAGACTTGCCTCGTAAGTCGAGGGATTCGCCAGAATAGCTGCAAAAAGGTTAGTACTAATATAAAGACAAAAGCAAATGCCTATTCTATCCCTACCTTTAGCGTGAATTCCAGCCTTATGCGTGAAGGCGCAAAACCCAGTAATAGGATTGGAAAACTTTTAAGATAAAGACATTAGATTTTCTTAATAATATGTATAATACAATGCTTAGAGGTACTTACAGGAATGTTCACCTCGACGACACTCGCGACATTCGTCGATCTCCTTTAGCATAGGCAAGTTAAACTTAGCCTTAGTATACTCGGGAGCTGTCACGACCATGCGAGCCATCAATGCGCCGCTTCATAATTCCGTTAGTTACCTTCAGAGCTTCTACGGCAGACACTTACAGTGGGGTAATGCCGTTTCCTATAAAGTCGCAAGTAAGTTAGCATGGCATTTGTCGAGGTTGAAGGATAGGCAACTCACGTTCGCCGATTCCGAGTACACTGGTGTCGACATGCGTGGCACCTGCCTCGAGGGCTGTGAAGGCGTTTCTATCCAACTTGTAAGCCTGTTGTCACTTCCGAGTTTACATGGGAGGTCTATCTTACGCTACAGCGCAGCCAGTGTCGTCGTGGAAATGCGTTTCTACATAGTATTAGTGGAGCGGCGTAAAAGAAAACAGGTAGGAGACATGCCGATATCACAGCCACCATACCTGCATACTGTTAGCGCTCATGTTTATAAAACGATCCTCTTCGGTATAGAATGACTAACCTCGGAGCGTCCGGACAAGATCGTAGACCATTCGCGGAGTAGTTCCTCCAACGGTATCGGCAATACCGACTCGGTTTACTCCAGCCCTATCACTAAATTGCTCTTAGTGACTATGTTACCATCATACTCTTGAGGTGAAATGCTTACACGGCCTTGTAGAGGGCAAGGATATCGACAAGATCGGATCGGAACGAGTCTTCGGAGGAGAAGCGCACTTCGACTCCCTGGCTGTTGCGCCTGTAAGTCTCCTGTTTGGCTATAAGCAACGATCGAGAGTGACTTATGACTTGACGTATTTAATAACCTCAAGTGCTATCTTCTAGATCATTTCCATGCTCTTTCCATGGCTATACTCGCGTAAGAAGCTAGAGGTTCCGATAACGAGATCGACGCCATCGATACCACACTCGATAGCCTCCTTAGTATCCTCCATATTGCACCTGACGTGTGTAAGAATCTTGGCCTATTATAAAGTATTAGTGATCAGTTCAAGCACACGGCCCAGCAGCAGATACCGACCTTGAGGCCAAGATTGCAGATGGTCTTGCAGTCCTCGTACGACTGAGGCGAAGAGACCAGGCTTGTCAACTCCAAATAATCCACTCCGAAGTCGCTGAGCATCGTCGCGATCTTGATCTTGTGCTCGGTTGTGAAGAAGGCGTTCGCGAATTGCTCACCTTCTCTCAGAGTGCCTAAAATTTCCATGTTAACGTGACCCTGGAAGACGGGTTCCTACCCCAACATACTTTCGATGATCCTACAATTTGTCAGTGTTTGAAATCATCAAATTTGTAAAAAATAGACTCACTTATATCTGCCAGTGTTGCTCAGGTAGTCTTGGGCTTGGCTGTAAACAGAGGTCGCCGGGTTGCTGTTTTGAGCCGGGTGCGGTACTGCACCGGTCGTCCCTCAGTACCGCACATGGTGAAGAATTGGGTGCTCGCGAGCTCGGATTCGACGTTCGAAGTGGTTGGATCGCATACGGGATGTTCGAAGGTAATTATTCGTTGTTGAAGGACAGGCCGGGGCAAGACATATGCCGACGCAGGGTCCTGTGAGTCACGTGCCAATTCCGTTGTCGAGCGGGGGTGGGAACCCTGGAAAGTCGATGCAGCCAATCATGGACTGGCTTTTCAGCAATTTTTTCCCTGAATGACGCACAGAAAGTTTGCCCCGCCATGCCTCTCTCCGGCGTCGCTTCAAGACCTGTACAGGGTGTCTTGATCCTAGCTCCTCGATTACTGTAATGCAGCAAACAATTCCGATCCTCAGCTATACGACAGTACCAGCAACCGTGTGCAGCAGTTTCTTTTGCCAAATCATACGTGAATTACGATCTTCGAATTGGCTACCTGTCTAGATATAGGAAGCCTACTGTTGCCATAGGTTAACCATGCGCTGATATTTCGCCAGCGTGCTCGGTACAAGCTTTTTTGAAACTGGAGATCCATCAATCCCCTGCTTGCATTGTCCAGAGACTTTGGCTCTCGCTCTGTTAGCTCTGCGTGCTCGAGATGTTTTGTGTGTTCATGAAGGACGGGAAGTTTAGATGGGTAAAAGGCTTCCCCACCCGGGATACCGCAACGGGGAGCCGACCCGGGCGTCAAACGGGCTGGTTTCTTAACTGGGCAAATGGAGACCAGGTATTATCTGGAGACTCCTATCTCAACGTGAGCCGTCCCCTGGGCGGAGGTGAGCAGGTCAGATAAAGCGACTCCAGGTGAAGAGTAACGGAGACCTCTGGGAGAGAATGACGCTGGACCTGGATTGAACCAGATGCGTGATCACGACGCAATGACTAGATCCTAGACACAGCTGCCACCTCTCTCACTCGGCATCCCACGTCATCATCCAACTTGTCATTAATTTCTTGGCAGTTTCCACCCAGAGAAAATGAGAGAAGTTGTGAAGCATCAAGGCGGAGGAGGTGGAGGGGCTGAGGGTCGAAGAGAGGGGCGACGGCGTCGACGTGCACCATGGCGTAAGCTGTGAGAGACGCTGGTGAAAAAGGTTACCCCTCTTTTTCCTGGTAGGCTAGAAATGAGGGGATTCAAGGTACAGTACGGAGTACAGATACCGAAGACGGGCTGCAAGGTGAGGGGGTTTCTTCCGGGAAGCTGGAAGGGCAATGTTGGAGGATTAACAGCGGCAAGAAACTCCACAAAAGATCCTCGTGACCTTTGGGGATCGAGGGGATTATGGGGCGGCCGAAAGTCACACACAGCTTGGGGGGAGAATTGCTGGTGGCCTGGCCTCACTTTGGTTTGTGGGAGAATGGCCTCTGCACCTGGCTCGTTCTGTTGATGATGCTTACGATGGTGGCGCAGTCTGGCACCAGGTTTTGTCTGGCAGTTTGCGGAGGACGGTGCCTCGGTCCAGCTGTACACGGACGGCCTGGGATCCGTGCGTGGCAGCGAGCAACAAGATGATTGACAGGTACGCGATGGCACTGTGGCAAATAATCTGAATTGACAGGAGGTGCACAGAGATCTGGAGCGGCTATTGTGCCCTTAGACTGGTTGCTCAGCCTCGCTGATATCTTTCTCCGACGCGTCGCTCTCATCTTGTCCCGACAGGGCCGTCTGGGGGATAGGACGGATGATCGGCGACTAGTGCCAAGGGTCAAGAGGCCGAGAGGAGGAACGCGGCCAGGCGAGTTGATAAGGGGATGGAGGAAGCTCCTCCAAGAGCCGCCCAGGACTCCATGATTGGACGGAAGCGATGTCATGGTGGGATGGGACGGACCTTAGGTTTGCCCGGGCCTGGGGCTAGAATGGATCCGATTCCTTGTCTGAGGCGTTCCAGAGCTGATGAAGGCGGCCCGGGACCCCGCAAACAGGGCCGTTGCGGTGGGCGATCCAAGGTGAAGCAACAAATTGATCATCTTATTATCGTCACGGGGTCAGGAAGAGATAGGATTTTTGCCCAGTGATGAAACAATGATGGAAGCATTTTATCTGCGACAGATCTACAGCGCACGATGCCGAGAACGGTTGGGCTTTGGAAGTGCCAGCAGCCTCTCAGGATCTCATCAATGGTCCTTAACTTATTCGGGTGCCTAGAAACCAGCATCATCCGCTGACACCTTTTCGATCGAGACGGCCCGATGAATGCCATGGACGGTCCTCGGCTGTGGTTGGAGGGACTTGATTTGGGATATTTTACCCCGTCATCTCAAGCGCGGAGAGGGAGCCCGTAGTATGTCTCATGTGCTTCGTTCTTGTGCGATGTTTGTACTACGTACGCACAACCAAGTAAAGTAATGAGGGGAGAGGAGAGTTTTGAGTCCTCTCTCGCTGTTGGGGAGCACGAGGTGGACTCCGGGGGGCAGCCTTTACTGGGCATTGCAAGGGGGCTCAGCGAGCCAATGGGCAAAGGATAAGCCCATGTCAAAGTCATCTCCGTTGTCTTGGCCGGCTATGGTTTTGCCCTCGCTTGCTGAGAAAGTAATTAATCGCCAACCCCGGGCTGGGAATCCATAGCATCAGGTCGTTCATTGTTCGGTCGGGAGGACGGTCTGGGAAGGCCGCCAATTGATTGCTGCTGCTCCCCTTATATCTTGGAGGGTTTGGCTTCTAGACCAGGAAATCACTTATTTACTTGTGTTCTTGGTCGCGGACGTACACAACATCCTTCTGTACCTCTTTGTTACAGAGGTGCAGCCAAAACCCCCTCCTTTGAATCCTTTCCCCCTCCATTCTGGCGGAATACGGACTGCTGCATCTCGTTTTCCAGGGTTCCCCCTCACAGAAAGCCAATCTTGCTTTGCCCCTTGTCTTCTAGCTTTTCTTCTTCTTATCTGGGGCCAGAACCTAGTTATCTCTGGTAGTCACTCCTGCTCTTCTGAACCAGTCCAATCCACGTCTCTTTTTGTTGACGATCTGGCTTGTCTTCCATCCCCTGTCCTTTTTTTCTTTTTTCTTTTCTCCCCACCGCCTTCGCCTGGGACAAAGAAAAACGACGACATCAACACGGCCGACTTGGACGCAACCTAGACCGACAATCCCCGCCTGGGTCCCTTGGCATCTGGACAAAGCAAAGGCCTCATCAGGGCTCTGCCATACGTGCCAAAAGTTGCCAGAGGGTGCCCGGAAACCCTCCCCACCAAACCCCACGTGCCCATGCACACAATGAGGCTGAATCTGGCCTAGAACGACTTGACATTGGCTCGTCCGCTTCCCCCGACTCGGTCTCGGGTTCTGTCTTGGGGCTTACTCAACTCTGGGCTTTGTTGCGGAGAAGAACACTCTGGGCTGGGCTTCTTCGCTGGGCTGGGTCGCCGCCACCGAAACCCAGTTTTAGTTTATCCTTGTGCCGCCCGCTGAGGAGTCCTGTGTCTTGGTGTGCTGTGTGTGTTAGCTTGCTGAGTGAGCGCTGAGTGAGTCTTTTTCCCCCCCTCTGCTGGTGTACTTCCCCGGACGCACCGCCATTTCGAACTGCGGAGAGCCGACTTGCCTCTGGTGCTGGCGACTTGCGTTGCGTTACCATCACCGCTCCGCCGCATTCGCCGTCGTAATCTGCCGCCTCCTCCGGAACCCTCGAACACGGCCACAAAGATAGCCTCTCACCCACCTCTTTCGACTTTGCCTCATTTTCCCTTCTTTTCTCCTTTCCTCCTCTCGTCACTCCCCTCTCGATCCTCTCAGTCCTGACCTTTGCCATTTGGTTCTTGGATTTCTGGACGCTCTCTCGGTTCCCCCAACGCGGCCCCCCCCGGATCCTCCTTTTATCCACTTTCGGCTCCTCTCGGACACCCCCTGATTGATTGCGCTCTTCGCTCTCTCAGTTTGCGACATTTCCTCCTTCTCTCGTATTTTTTCTTCGCTGCCTTTGTTTTGTTGCGGTGGTTCGTCTCCCCCTGTTGCGGCTCACTGCGGATTGCGACCTTCCTTTCCCCTGTTGGCCATTGTCGCCGGGTGCAACCCGACAAAGCCATGATGCTCTGAGGACGCTGGGCGTGCGACGACTCCTCACCCACTGTTGTGCCGCGCTGCGCTGCGCCCGTATCCGTGCAACGGTGACGGCGAAAACAACCTCAACACCAGCAACCGAAAACCCCTCGCGCAACAGACTTCTCTTGATCCTTCCCTCCCCTTGCTGTCCAGGGCCCTCCCTCTGGCCCCTGTAAACTCATCCCCCCCCGAGGCTGGTCTGCCGTGGCAATGGCCCAGACCAGTGGCCCGCTACCCGGTCACCTACACGGCGGCCATAGCCATGCCAAAATAACAAAGGCCCGCAGCAGACAGGCTGTCAAGCCCATCCTCAAGAAGCTGCAATCGCACCATCCCCACTCGGAAAAGAACTCGCTCGACCTCGACCGTGGCTGGGACGAGCAGGGCCAATTTGGATATCCTTATAGTGCTGGCGGCAACGACGACTCGCGTGGCTCTTACACGGCAGGAGCGTCGACAATGACAACCGCCGGCACTGGCACAAGATCGGCCCGCGATGTCAGCTTCTCCCTCTCGGCCACCGACATCAGCAGCGGAGGTGCTCGCTCAAACAAATATTCGCACGCCCGTTCGACAAGCGGCACCTCTCACGCCTCCGTTGCGACTTCTACCAGCGGCGGCCGCAACGGCTCCTTTGTTCACCCTTTCCAGCAGACGCCGCGGACCTCGACGCCGCCCCTCTCGTATGCCAACTCGCTCGCCTCCCTCGAGAACCCGAACGGCCCTCGCGACTACTCTCCGACCATCACCGAGGACGACGACGATATCGAGCCCCAGAACCTCCAGACGGCCGCCACCCGTTCCTATCCTCTGCCGCACTACGGTTCCCGGCCTCGCCGCCCCTCTCTCGCCAGCCAGCGCACCAGCTCCCTGTCCGACATCAATCAGCCACTGCGTGTCACTGCCAACGGCCGTTCAACTCCTGGCATCGCCTCTCGAAAGCCCCACAGCATTGTCACCCGCAGTCGCTCTGACCTGCATTTGAACACTGGCTCCAGCACTGGCCTCGATTCTGCATCGAGCGCCAGCCCGCCCACAGGCTCCTTCATTTCCCCGCAGATGATTGCTGCTTCTTCGTCCTCCAACGCCATGTCGCCTCTGCGCAGCTCTCTCGACATGGGTGGCTTCCGCCTACGATCCCGAAGCGAGGTCGACACTGCCACGCGCCAAGAGCACGTCCGCGAGGCCCGCCGCAAATTCGAGGAGAAGGAAAAAGCCAAAGAGGAAAAGTACGCTCGCGAGCAGATCCGCAAGCAGGAGCGCGCCGAGAGCAGGGAAGCCCATCGCCTGAACAAGCACGGCCGCAAGGGCAGCTTTGGCGCATCGCGCATCTCCTGCGACCGAGCCTCGAGCACCACCGACGTGCGACCCTCGGCCTCTCGAAAGAACACCGGAACTGGCCTTGGCCTGGGCATGGGCAGCGATAACGAAAAGGTCGACTTTGCCAGCCGAGGCTATGATACTGTGACTACGGGCCAGACACCTCGCGCTAGAACCGACGACGTGCACTTCCAGTCTTCCCGCCGGACCAACACGGCCAAGCGAAAAACCACGAGCGCCTGGACTGCCTTTGTTCTGTGGCTGAGAACGCGGCTGCTCAAGCTGGGTCGACGATAGAAGAAGTTCACCAGCGAGATCAAGACCCAGTTCTCCTCAAAGAAGGGCACCGACGCCCCCGCCCAGCAGCCGTTGGGCCCTCTCTTCAACCCTTATTTCACTTCAACATATACCCACCGCCGATGAATACCCACAAACCATGATGCGCGAGAAATTCGCAGCACAACCACCTCACCTCACGACACCATTGATTTTCAGATCGGGGGAAGTCTCAGAATTCCCCACCATATATCCCCCTCACGTACACGGATTCACGGCCTCAAAGCATTGCAGCGATGGGAACATCTCAGGTCCCTACAGGCGGACCGAAGAGTTGCCCTTTTTCAACCACATTTTTGTTAGGCATGGAGTTGAGGGGTATCGCATGTTTTTTTACTCTTTTTTATCACGATTGGCATGGTCATGGTTGCATCACACGGATTTGAGCTCTGCGAGATGACTTGAGGACTTTTTTTCCCACTCTGATTTCTACCTGCATTTGTTGTATTGTTTCTGCTCATCGGTTTCTGAGGGCATCATTTCTCATTGCAGCCATATGGCTGCACAGGACGCCTCGGTTGGGACAAAAGGAGTCGGCTTTGACACTTCTAGACCCGGATCAATACAGGAACATTGCATGACCTTGAATATTGTCTCTCCACCTCCGCATTTCCGTCTTGGCGTTGTTTGTCGTGAGACGTCTGCCCCATTTGTGAGCCAACCGTCGCAAAGCGCTCTGCCTTGTCATCAAAAGGTGGCTTAGCATCGCCTCTCGCTCTCGCTTTCACATGACATTTGGCACATGACGTCGTGGTCCCGCAGTTTGATCCCCTTCGGTTTCGGCGGGTGAGAGTGGGTCGCACGGCGCCGGCCGAGGATTGGACACGGAAGGGGCGGAGGCGGGTGAGAATGGAACCTGACAGGGAGGGCAGCCCTGGAGATCATTGCGGGGAAGCAAATGTGTACAGAAGGGTCATGAGATTCTGACGACGGTGTTCAACTCACGCCCCGTCTCAGGGTCCCTTCCTTCGCCACTAGTTCGCAGGGCTGTGGATGTGGAGGGAGAGAATGGGGTGATGAGACATGAGACTGTGGTGCAGGATTTGGAATTTGACGTGTCTTAGTTGAACCTGGGGATAGGAATGATCGAGTCTCGGTGATGGGTGAGACTGGGGTGGACGAGACCTTTGGCACTCATAGAAGGGTATGTATGGAGATTGACTAGACCGAACTCAAAGTGATATCTCCGGATAAAAAAAAAACAATAACCAACACCTCCAACATAACCAAAGACAAAACAATACAGGACAGCCAATGTAGGAATTCTCATCATAACACAACTGCCTAGAGCTTAGACCTCCGAATGTCCACCGGCGTCCACCACGGCCACATCGTCGGGCCATTCGTATCCATGGTGGCCTTGAAATCAGGCTTCCTCTTCTCCATGAAGCTCCGTATGCCTTCCTTGGCATCCTCGCCCGTGAACAGCTCCCAAAAGACCTTGCTCTCCAGCAGGTGTGCCTCCTCGGGAGACGCTGCGCCTCTATAGATCAGGTCCTTCATGACCCGCGCCGACACGCCGCTGACATTGGCGGCAATCTCGTCGGCAATCTTGAGGGCAGTAGGCAGGACTTCCTCGGGGGCGACAGCTTCGCTAAAGAGGCCGTCAAACAGCTTGTGCGTCGCAGGATAGACGCCGCCCGTGGTGGTCAGATGCAAGGCCCTGCTGGCTCCGACGAGCCGCGGGAGGAAGAAGCTGCTGCAGGCCTCCATGCAGAAGCCGCGCCGGGAGAAGACGAAGCCGATCATGGCGTCGCGGCTCACGATGCGGATGTTGGCGCCCATGGTCATGGTGATGCCGACGCCGACGGCGGAGCCGTTGATGGCGGCGATGACCGGCTTTGCGCAGCGGTACATGGGGAGGGTGACCATGCCGCCCGAGTCGCGGTGGTCGTTGCGGTCCTTGCCGAGGGCGTGCTCCTCGTTGAAGTCCATCCCCGCGCAGTACATGCGGTTCTTTGGGTCCGACGAGGTGAGGACTATGGCGCGGACGCGGGGGTCTGCCGAGAGGAGATTGAAGGCCTCGGCGAGGGAGGCGGCCATGGTGTCGGTGAAGGCATTGCGGGCTTCGGGGCGGTGAAGCTTGATGACGATGACGGGGGTTACGGAGGGGGAGGAGGCGGGATGGTGGAAGAGCTTGATGGCTGGGAGGGGAAAGGTTTCGTAACTGTCGGGAAATGGTGGTGATGCCATGATGGTGGTGTTGATCTTGGACGCTGGAAAGTGTGTTGCTCGACTATGGCTGAACAACCTGGGGAGAAGAGAAACTGTGATCTGGAGGAAGTGATGTTTTGGCTTTGAACTTTATTTCACAAAGCTGGAGTTTCTGGGGGTCTTGACTCGTTGAGCCTCAAAAATGGTCGTCTGATGTCCACGTCTTAGAACTTCCAGCCGAAGACCCGAGGCTCTTTGTGGGCAAATCTCAACGAGGAGTTGGGACAAGGCTGTATGTTTTGGGGCCAATGGAGGTGAATACGAGGGGCTTGGAACTTGTATCTAATGGCAAAGGGCTGTTATTTGAGAGAAGAATATAAGTATAATGATTTATTCTCTTGATCGTGGAGCATCACATGTCAAAACAACAACTTCGCCCGATGATATCCATCCGCATAGTGCCCAGCACAGTTCTTGTGGGGTAAATGGACTGTGAGCCGTGATGACTAAGGCGCGCGAGTCGTGCTCAGACTCCGGATGCCCGGACCGACCAGCAGCGCAACTTGATTCAAGCCCCAGGCAGTTAAGAAGTTGTTGTTGAACACCTAGCCCCTTCTAACTCTGGATCATGGTGTATCGATGGGCGCCTCATAAAGAATTATGTTACCAACTTTACATCACCGAGGGGAGGTCCCTCGAGGAGGTGATGGAACACATGAAGGACGTGTACCAGTTCACACCTAGGTTTGTTTGGCTGCTGCCTCCCTCTGGATTGCGGTCTTAGCGAGACTCCCCTAACCTGTGCGTTCAAAATTACCAGCAAGCGGGCATTTCAAGTTCAGTTCAGTCGCTGGGATTTCCCATCAAAGCAAAAGCCCGCCCACAAGGATGAGCGGCTGGTGAAGCGCGTCCATGAGCTGTGGCTGAAAAACCTGCCGCAGCGCGAGATCCTGCGCGTCCTCACTGACGAGGATGGGTTCGATATCAACTCGCGGGAGTTGATGAGGGTGCGGGCTCGGAATCGATGGCTGCTCCGGGCTCGTGATGGAGACAGAGCCCGACCCGGAGACGCACAACAGACGCCCGGGTCGCCGGGAGACTCCTCAGCGGACCAGGAGGGAGACTCGGAAACCCCGCCGCCTCGGCAGGAAGAACCCCTTCCCGGACAGCATGCCTCGAGTTTGGCGGCGAATCCGGGGCAGACCAGTCAAAACCTACTTGTTCTTTCAGGTCCTAGAGCACGCAAGCTCAGCAAGAGGCAGAGTAGGAGAAACCGTCAAAATGTGGCCGACGCAAACTCGCTGGTTCGGTTCCCTTCGGAGATGACCCTCAATGATTCAAAAAACTGTTTGGGACTCGACACGAAAGCGTACCAAGAAACACGCGAATGCTTTCGGCGCATCTGCATCCAAGAGTCGATTGTCAAGAAGACAGTTGCTGGACCGGATAGATGGGAGTTTGTCAAGAACCTCCTGATTCACGAACGTGCGCAGCTCCAACAGGTCCTTTGGGTCTCGAGGGAGAACATCGAAACCAAGAAGCTCGCGCTGGACATCATTTGCACCGACGTCACGAAACGGATACGCAGCCTGGACACCAGAATGACTCTCCTCAACGCCAAGAACATCCTGGGGCTCAACCCGGTGGAATCGCGTGAAGTTCGCAGTGCCCTGCACGAAGTCCTCTCCGACGCAAACTTCACCTGCAAGTCTGACGGGACGCCCGAGCAATGGGAAGAGCTGAAGAAGCGGTGGCGAGCAAAGTCGGCACATGTCAACAAGTTGGAGACTGCTGGAGAGGATGCAGAGTCCCGGAGGAGGGCTCGCGCTATTGAGATTGTTGCAAGAGACGTCATCAAGAGGCTTCGAGACGAGAAGAGAGGGCAGGACAGCAATGGCCAGGGCGCGACCAGCCAGAAGCAATCTCTCCAAGAGGACTCACAACCAGAAATCCAGACCGAGAACACAGGGGGACAACAACGTCGACAGCCTCAGTCGCAGCGGTCAAGAGAAAGTCCCTTTGAGATGCCGGATGGGGGTCCTTCAAGGTCTAGTTCTCCCACGAGTCCTCCACAGATGGATGTAGGTGACCTGGGAGACGGTTTGGCCGACAGCAGGTTTGAGCCTGTACCTGAAATCTCCCGAAACTCGCGTATGGAGTTTACGACGCCCGGGAGGACTATCCCATCCCAGCCCCCAATGCAGGCGCAATCACACGCCTCAAGTCTGTCGAGTTCCGGAGATGGCCTCCCTCAACCTCATCGGATGCTGGGCTCGGCATCCTCCTCTGGAATACCCTTGGCTTCACAGTACGGATCGTCTCTCTATCTCGGGACTAATAACCAGACGTCATTTCTGGGACAGCCATATGTATCACACCAATTCGCAACAGCACAGCCCAACCCGGTGTTCCATGACGTTCAAGCCGTGTCGACTACGTTTGCCGTCTTCTTGCGATTGCATCCAGCATCGACATATGTCACTAACACTAACCTATGGATTGGCACCATGGCATCTCAGTCGGTCCAGGAGCTGCGGCAGACGGCGGTGGCCAAGTTCCCCGGGGCACTGTGTGTACGGATTGAGGGAATTCTCAAAGATGGCAAAGGCAGTGAGCTGCCACTGCAGATACAAGACGACGAGGAGTTGGTGGCTTATTTCGCGCATATGCAGGGTGGCTCACCGACGTTTGCAGTCGAGCTGGTCTAGAAGAGAAGTGATTTGTACTTGAGGCGCCGCATCTAATCGTCTAGTGCTGCACGAGCGGCATGTAGAAGGAGGGCATGGAGTAGAAGGATTTGGCGGCGATGGTTACAACAAAGACGGGCGTACGGAGTTTCGGTTCAGGATAGGGCTGCATGATTGGTCGGAGCACGGGATGTCGGGGATGCTTGGAGATTGCATCGGAACGGAGGTGGAGGAGGAGCGGACTTGGTCTCTCCGCGATGTTCGCTACGGCGGGATGCGACTCGGCTTTGGCTGTGGATTTGCGGCGAGAAATGGACCCGAGGAGGCGTTTCGTTTTCGGCTAGGTAGACATGTAAGCTGGGAGCACATGGAGATGAAAAAACAATTTCAATCATCTCGACGGCCAGAAACCCGACAATTCTCATCCCACTTTGAGATGGCCTCGAGGTATTGGTAATCAGGATGGCATCGCCGACGCCGGCGGTGACGTGCTTTGTAGCTGGGATTGCTCTTTTCAATTCTGGCCTCTGCCCTCATAAAATGACTGAAATCAAGGTCTTTGGGAATCCACTTTCCCTGGACCCTCGAGGCTCTTTCAGCCGCGCGTGGATACCGATTCTGTCGGACCCTGGGCTGGGGCATGGGATATGGACGGCGCTCCGGGGCCGGCCGGGACTGGGGACATTTTTGTACAATTCAGAGGGACTTGGGAATGCCGAGGGAAAGACTACGTAATGACAGAAGAAAATCATGGGGGAACAAGGTCAAGGACAAGGGCAATAACCAACTATCATAGGGTCGCCTATTCAGTGACCAAGATCCCATCATAAGCCGAGTCCGATAATACAAGGGGGGGGATTCGTTCCAGAGTCGCCCGCTGGCAATCGGTGGGAGGGCCGTCCTGTGGGGCTCGGGCGTAGTTGTCGCGGTAGTGCAACTCCGCCCCGACAAAATTCCATTGCCGCAAGCCGCAAGCCTTAAGCTCCATCAACCGCTCTCCTCGACGGGGCCAATTCCTCTCAACCCCTCCGACACGCTCCCATCTTGCCCCTCTGCGCCCTTCTATGACCTCGGCACTCTGATCCCTCCCCCTCCCCCCCGATTGACCCTCCCTCAGAGCAAGCCCTAGAACCGTCACAATGGCGTCTCTCCAGCTTCGCGCTCAAAGAACCGCTCTCCGGAGCTTGCGGACCTCCAGCTCAGCCGCTTCCCGGGCTTCGAGGTTACCCGCCGCCGCCTCGGTCCGCTGCTATGCCACAGACATTGAGCCCGAGCGACCCAAGGCGCCCCGGCAGGGTAACGAGGCCAAGCTGGGCCGGACGTTCCAGGGCCAGGTCATGGGCAGCATTGGGGCCCGGTTGAGGCGCGAGCGCGAGCAGCGGGAGCAGTATGAGCAGTGGCGCAACATGACGGACCCTTCACGGAACTGGATGGTGACATTCGGTGAGTCCAATGGCCCTTGTTTCGATGCGTAATCCAGGGCATGAAAGCTGATGTAGCCTGTGGCAGTCTTCCTCTCCGGCGTCGGAATCTCATACTGGCTCGGCACGTACTGGCCAAAGGAGCCCGAGCCGACATCGACGCTGCCCCTCTCCAAGACGAAGGACCCCGAGCACAACACCAAGCTGGAGAACATGCAGGCCGCCTGGGCCGACTTCGTCAAGATCGTCGGCAAGGAGAACGTCAGCACGGCCGAGACCGACATCGATCACCACGCCACGTCGAGCTGGTCCTCGCACAACGCCAAGCCCGACGAGCGATCCTTCTGCGTCGTGTACCCGGCCACGACCGAGCAGGTGTCGGAGATCATGAAGGTCTGCCACCAGCGCAAGATCCCCGTCGTCGGCTACAGCGGCGGCACCAGCCTCGAGGGCCACTTCACGCCCACGCGCAAGGGCGTCTCGATCGACTTTGGCCACATGAACAAGATTGTCAAGCTGCACAAGGACGACCTCGACGTCGTGGTCCAGCCCGCCATGGGCTGGGAGGCGCTCAACGACCACCTCGGCAAGGACGGCCTCTTCTTCCCGCCTGACCCCGGCCCGGGCGCCATGATCGGAGGCATGATCGGCACCGGATGCAGCGGCACCAACGCCTACCGCTACGGCACCATGCGCGAATGGGTCCTGAGCCTGACGGTCGTGCTCGCCGACGGCACCGTCATCAAGACACGCCAGCGGCCCCGCAAGAGCTCGGCCGGCTACGACCTGACCAAGCTCTTCATCGGCTCCGAGGGCACGCTCGGCCTCGTCACCGAGGCCACCCTCAAGGTCACGGTCAAGCCCGAGTCCACCAGCGTGGCCGTGTGCAGCTTCCCCTCGATCCGCCACGCCGCCACCTGCGTGAGCAAGGTCGTGGGCAAGGGCATCCCCGTGGCGGCCGTCGAGATCCTCGACGACAACCAGATGAAGTGCATCAACGACGCGGGCATGACCTCGCGCGCCTGGGCCGAGGAGGCCACCCTCTTCTTCAAGTTCGCCGGCACCCCCGCGGGCGTCAAGGAGCAGATCACCCAGGTCCAGGCCTTGGCCAAGCAGGCCGGCAGCAAGACGTTCGAGTTCGCCAAGAGCCAGGAGGAGCAGGACGAGCTCTGGAGCGCCCGCAAGGAGGCCCTCTGGAGCACCACCGCCGTCAAGAAGCCCGGCGACCGCGTGTGGACCGGCGACGTCGCCGTGCCCATGAGCAAGCTGCCGGATCTCATCGAGGAGACCAAGGAGGACATGGCCAAGAGCGGCCTCTTCGCGTCCATCGTCGGACACGTCGGCGACGGCAACTTCCACACCATCCTCCTCTACAACGAAGCCCAGCGGGAAAAGGCCGAGACGGTGGTGCACCGCATGGTCAAGAAGGCCGTCGAGATGGAGGGCACTGTGACGGGAGAGCACGGCGTTGGCCTGGTCAAGAGGGACTATCTCCCCCATGAGCTCGGCGAGACGACCGTTGATGCCATGCGACAGGTAAGATTTTGCATCCCCTTCTCGAGACCAACGGACAAAGGGACTAATGTGTTTATAGATCAAGAAGGCCTTTGACCCTCTATGCCTGCTCAACTGCGACAAGGTGGTGCGCATGCAAAAACCCAAGAAGGGCGAGGTCGATGAGTGGTAGATAGCGGCAGACACTGGGTAGAAACGAGTCCAGAGACGGTCGGGACACGGGAAAAGAGGGAATGCTTCCAATATACCTGGCAAAGGATGGTGTTTTTGTGTGTACGATGAGGGATAGACGGGACCAGAGGACAAAAAGGGATCTACCCCTGCTCTATCAGAGCCAGCATGTACGGTTAATCAACGCGAGCCTTTTATTCCACGTTTTCCTTTCTGAAGCTGATCCACCATCGTTGACGAGGCCCGTTGAACCTCTCAACTTGCATCATCTTGCTGGTATCAACGGTTCGGAGAATGCCCAGATACCTCCCTGCTTTCACTCCATGCCCGCAACTCGGTGTGTCCTCCCAAGTCGATTCCTTTTCACGATCTCCCAGCCAAGCTCCCAGCCAAGCTCCCATCCATGGCCAAACTCCCAGTCCTCCCACGGCAGGTCATCTCAAGCGCATCCGCCGCCCTAGTTACCCTGTCTGAAACAGAGACATGTTAGCATCGACCTCGATAGGCAGGGTGAGAAACGTACGGCCCAGACAGAGTGGTGAACAACTGGTTCCCATGCGTGGTCAGCGAATGGCTGTGGACCATCAACTGATGCAATCGAGCGTTGACGGATGCAACTTTCTTCTGCCTAATCCGCTCGAGCATCTTGTACGACTCGGTCAAGACTTCATCGATGTTGTCGCACCGGGTACGAAGGCTGGACACCTCCTTGTGTAGCTCAGTAGCCTGCGCGGCCAGTGATTCCGCCGTCTGCCCGTTAGCTTGCTCGTCGGGCATGGTGATGGAGAGCACCGTAGGGGAAGAGGGCTGGCTATATGAAACTCTCAAAGGGCGTAAAAAAGAATTCGGAATGCGGTCATACGGTGAGGCAGAGGAGTTTTTGTGAAAGTCCAGTGGGTGGAGAAAGGCAGAAAGTCCCGACGATGGAGATGCTACTCTTTTGCTGCCTCTTTCACAACATTTCCCAGAGTCGAGATCAAAGGCCCCCCTCTCGCAAACGCTAGGATTCAAAGGAGCGAACAAATTGAAAAATGGAGTCTATGTTCTAAACAATGCGAGAAACCAGGTATCAGTTCAAACGCAGCAATTCGCGGCCGTGAGACCCCACAAACGCCTCCGAATCCAGAATCTCTTAACCAAGACCCAAAGCAGAATCCCGACGGCATCTCGATCAAAACACCGTCACAGTATTGACATGCCCGTTCTTCAAAACCTCAAACACCATTCCTGGAAATCCGTACAACGTCGTCGTGGAATCGCCATTGGCCTCGGCTCGCCGGGCGCCGCTCTCCTCCCAGCCCCCCAAGAACTCGCAGCTGCTGCCCGGGCTGTCGCCCCATCCCCGATTAAGAACCATACCGCGCTGTCGAGGCTGAGAGTCATTACGAGGAAACACAGAGGACCATGCCTCGTTCATGCGGTCTTCGATCCGCGGGAATAGCGTCTCCGAACTGACAGGGCTGCTGCCATCATCTGACGGGTCCAAGTAAGCAATCTCCCAGCGGCACCGGCGATGGCGATTGAACTCATATGAGCCAGGTATGTTTCCGTGGAGCACCAGCTTTGTAGCTACCAGTCGGTCTGGAGAGTGCGATATGATTCCGTTTTGGCCTTCGCCTTCAGGAGCCTTGGAGCCAGGAGGGCGTTGTGACGGAGGAACTCGGGTCGACATCAACACATCAAATCCAAGGTAGAAGTAGTTATAGAAGCATTCGCCGGTTGAATTGAGCCCAATCCGGTCCTCGATAGCTTCTTCGTGGTCGGACGCATCAGATCCGTCATGCATGGAGGACTGGTCCGTGTCGGTGAGTTCCTCAGGGCGGCCAAGGTCGCTGGCGTCAGGGCGAGCTTTTGTGTTGCTGGCTGTACGCATCTTGTGGATGACCATCTTTTGGTCGTTTTTGCGATAGATGGCGTTCGGAGGACCCAGCTCCATAACCAAGTCCTGAGGGGTAGTCTCGCCCAAGTTGATCCAAAAAGAGTTGCTTGTCCATTTCTTGAAGAGCTGTATCCTCCCCCCTCCGTGCATTCGTATCAGTGAAATCTCGTCAGGGTACACATCTTTGCCTCGGGGTATGACGGTGGTTGATTTGATGCTTGGCAAGATTTCAGTCCAGAGGGTCGGTCGAGCGTCTGCCCAGGAGTCGCCACTGAACACTGCCATGGATGTTGCAACTTGGCTTGAAGCAGAATGGAATATCGTCACCACGTCTTTGTCAGGAGAGTACTCGGAAGGTGTGAGCGAGAAGTTGAAGGCGACACCGGGGTAGGACAAGACGTAGATGCCCCTCTCCTGGCCACCTGACGGAGGGATGAACTCTCCCGCATAGGTAGGCCCAAGCAGCTTATGATATATGTGCTTGAAGGTCGGTCCCGTAGTCGAGTCCCCTGGTATGGGAGATGCCGGGGCTGAAGAGCCATTTGTCGGTTTGACCAAGTCCCTATCCTTGAAGGTGATGTGGTTCTTGGTGAAATCCACAACTTCTATCAGACGCAGCCGTTGCTCGGGTCCATCAAATCTTAGTCGCAAGCCATTTCCAGGGAGCTCGACGCCAACGGGTTCAGTAACGGGCCGGTCAGGGGAGTAGAGAAGCTCGATCTTGGGGAAGCGCTGGGGCTCGGCTTTGAGGCGGGTCAGAACGTCGTGGAGAGAGGCGCCGAGTACTGGAGCAAACAGACTAATTAGACACCTCCTGGTCAAGTACGAAGTCATAAACATCAAGGTAAAGGGCTCACCAAGGAAACCCAGCGCCCGGCCAGGATGGAGTTGCGCGGTAAAGAGTGACATGATGATGGATGGTTGGGGATCGGCGATAGCTTATCGCAGAGCTCCCTGGCGGAGTTAAGCTGTTGAAGAGCTGCGCTCTCAGTCCTGGATGAGCTTCATAGATTGTGAATCTTTGCGAATGAGCTATCAGTTGATGATGCAAGTCGAATGAGTTGAAGGCGAGGCTATGATGAGGCCTGGGCAAATGCCGTGAAATGGTCACGGGCTTGACATGACGGGTCTTCGCTGTCGAGTGAGGAGTGATCGAGAGCCCATGTGATGTCGACGCGGGGCAGTTTGGGGCGGATCAGGGCGGATGACGTAAGGCGACCACATGGCTACTGGAGGTAGGTAGGTGGTTGGTAGGAATGCCTGGAGTTTATTGAAAGGATGGGATTGCTCTACTTAAGCGAAGCGGTTCCTACACAAAGGGGACTAAAATATCGTCTCGTCTTGAGTGTTCTGTTTGCGGTTGGGATCCAGGAATGGCGTTGAAAGCGCCTTCTGAGTGATAAATTTACACACGTTTTGTCTGAATGAGTAGGCCAGCCCTCATCCTGTGTTATCCCGACTGACATCGAGACGTTATCTCATAGGTTCCACCCCTTCTTGTCCGCGTAACAGAAGATCAACACCCCTTCTCCTCATCCGAACCCTGGAGATCCCTGACTCGAACGTCAACCTCGGCATCCTACTCTGTAGATATCAACTGCTTTGACCGCACTGTTGCGTAGGTACCAGGCTAGGTATAGGTAGGTAGGTAGCTTCAGGGCGCCCTAGCGCCCCACTCAAAGTGAAGAAATATTCTGGTCGGCGAGATACCAATGCTCAATTCTCACCAGAATTATCCCAGCATAACATGAAGGATAATAGCAAAATTGTCGCGATGAATTTGGAATCCATTTTTATCTACATCAATCTTGCTTTTTTTCTTGAATTTTCTCCAAGTTGTGGTTGCTGTTGAAGTATTCTATGGCAGTACTAGGAGAACTGGCGATTTCTTTTTAGTAGGTACCTTGAACGCCTCAGTGCAGGGATTCTAGGCCCCCTCGGCCCCTGAAAAAGAGGAGACCTTTCCGCGAACCCGCGGAGCTGGCTCTAGAAACCAGGTTAAGGTTTCCGTGGGCATGCAAGCTCCCGTGCCTGAGCTGACAGCCAGCTCCTCTCCTCATGTCTTGTCTTTTTATCTTTGAGCTTACCATTCCTCTCCCTCTTTCTCCAACTATTTTCTTGTGGCCGTGATCATTTTCCTCCCAAGGAATTGATCTTGACTCTACCCTCCATTCATCGCTGGGTGTTTGGCTCATACTCTGTTGAACTCTAGCTCATGATTGCAGCCCGTATCTGACTTGACATCATCACCAAACACCAGTAAACCACCTCCCAAAATGGCACCCCCATCCAATTTCGCCGACTATCCCAAGCCTGCCGAGGGCCCTGATGTGAAGTACGATCCAAAGATTGAGAACAATCCCGTCTTCCGAGGCCTCCCTCTTGTCATTGGCGCCAACATGTGAGACCTGCGAGACCTCTCCCGCCTGATCCGACAATCTCTCTGACCGTTGACACACAGCATCTCCAAGGTTGGCTTTCTCCAGCAGCATTTTTGGGACAATGCAGGCTTCGGCACTCTCAAAGACATTCCCGCCCTCGACGACATCCCCTACAGATTTCACGTCCGTCCACCTAATCCCTTAACCCTCGCAGGCGCATGAGACTGACTTTACCAGCCTACCGTCACTCCTCTTGGACCTACAGGGCCCATGCTTGAGTTCGAAGCAGACCTCCTCAAAGCCAAGCATGTCGAGTCCAAAGGGCGTTACTACACCGCGAATGACTACCACGAGATGTACAAGTCTGGCAAGGTCACGCCCCTCCAAGTTGCCGAGGCCCTTTTGCCTCTCATCAGCAAGCCCGCGGGTAAGTATTCGGATGCCTGGGTCGACTCCCATGGCAAAGACCATCTCGTGCTTGAGGCTGCCAAGGCGTCGACTGAACGGTATGCCGCCGGCAAGCCCCTCAGCATTCTCGACGGCGTCCCTGTCGGCATCAAGGACGACACCGCCGTCAAAGGCTATTCCAACCACAACGGGATGAAGTATAATCCCTCCGTTCCCTTCTTCAAGGAGAAGGAAGAGTCGGCATGGCCGGTTAAGAAGCTCCAGGATGCTGGTGCCGTGGTTATTGGCAAGAACTGCATGCATGAGCTTGGCTCAGGTGAGCATATAGGGAAACTCGCCTCCGCATCTCACCATGACGGCTAACATGAGATACAGATACCAGCGGATGCAATGTAGGCCTCCAACAACCCGGGCCCGCTATCGTAGCTAACATTTCATAGGCTACCCAAGGCACTCCCACCAACTGGCACAACAAATCCTACTACCCTGGTGGTTCGTCCTCTGGCGCCGCCTCTACTCTGTCCATCGGCATCGTCCCCATCGCCGTCGGTAGTGACGCTGGCGGTAGCGCACGAATCCCTGCCGCCTTCAACAGCGTCTTTGGTCTCAAAACGACCCATCACCGCACGATTTTCATGAATAATACCATGTGCGTGACCACGCCTCTCGCGGCCACCGCGGCCGACCTCACTGTCGCCTACCGCGTCATGTCCCAACCGAACCCGGACTGCTCTATCCAGAGCCGCTTCGGCCTGTCCATTCCGCCAGCGAAGGACGCCAACAAGGTCATGGGCATCTACCGCGACTGGTGGAACCAGGCGGACCCGCGCGTGAGAGAAGTGTGTGAGCGGGCCGTGGACTATTTTGCCAACAAGTGCGGCTATGAAATCGTCGACATCTCGATCCCCTACGTGCCCGAGGCGCAGCTCGCCCACAGCGTCATCTGCATCACCGAGATGGCCGAGGACGCCCGCCGGCGCACCCCGAACCCGGCCGACTGGCTGTCTCTGGTCGGGCCCGCCAACAAGGTCGTCATGTCCATCGGAGCCAAGACGCCGACGGGCGACTTCCTCCGGTACAACTCACTCCGCGAGCTCGTCATGAGGCACCTAGCGTTCCTCTTCCAGAAGCACCCGGGCCTGCTCATCATGACGCCCACGACTCCCATGACTGGGTGGCCGATCGTACCGGGCGACGAGAAGTACGGCATGAGCGACACCAACAAGTCGATTCGCAACATGCTCTACATCTTCCTCGCCAACATGACGGGCACGCCTGCGCTATCGGCGCCGGTGGGATACATTAACCCCGAGGAGGGCGAGGGCCAGCTACCAGTAGGATTGCTGGCGACGGGAGAATGGGGCAGCGAGGAGCAGCTGCTGGCGTGGGCTTCCGAGGCTGAAGACTATCTTCATAATAGTACAGGGAGTGGCCGGCGCCGACCAAGCGAGTGGCTGGATGTGCTGGAATTGGTGAAGAAGGCCGATGCTTAGAGAGCAGGGGGTTTTGATACATATTCATGTTTGGTTGTGGGCAAGCGATATCATTCATCATGTTCTCATTTCTTTTCCTCTCGAAGAGCTATTTCAGTCATCTCGTTGTCTTCTTAATACACTGGATAAAGATGCAGTCTGCGATTTCCGTCATCGTCGGCCGGGATGGCCCGTATCTTGATTTACTTCAGGAACTTAGAGGCCAAGCCCGCAAGACCGCCCTGCTGTTCGCCCTGGTTCTTGAGGTACATCTTGAGGGCGACCTCGCCGGCCTGCTGGACGACGCTCTCCTTGCTAGCACTGGAGGATACCTTGCCCTTGGAGGCCTTGTCGTCAAAGAGCTGGGGGGGTTGTGAGTTAGTCGCCGAGCGGGATAAGATGTCCATGGGGAGTGGGTGAAGACCAACCTTGCTTGCCTCGGCCATGGCAAGGCCAAGGAAAGCGCTCTGGCTGCTGCTGCTGCTGCTCTGCGTCTCGCCCTTGTTGAAGAGCTTCAAGGCCTGTAAGGCAGCCGCTGTGCCCATGCTTTTCTCGTCGTCATCGTCGCCATCATCATCGTAGGTGTTTTTGTGCTTCTTGATCGCGTCTAAGTGTTACAAACCAGAGTATCAGCTCCTTTGTTTCGAGGAGCAGCTGGGCGCTGAGATCAGAGAAGCCACTCACCCTCTTCGTCGAGGTCTTCATTTGCCAGTCTGTCCTGCTTCTGGCCCAGGGAGCTGGTGATGCTGGAGAAGAGGTCCCTGTTGCCTGAGGAGCCCGCATTCTTGGTCGCCTCCTCCTTGGCGTCATCGAAATCGAGGTTGCCAAGGAAGCTGGAGAAACCGCCACCGCCCTGGGACTCTGGGATCGAGTGTTAGATGCTTCGTTCGAGGGGTAGAGGGTCGTGATGATGAGTCCACTGACTGATGCCCCCGGGAGGAGGGTACTGCTGCTCCTGGTCGTACTGTTGCTGCTGGCCGGGCTGCTGCTGCTCTGGGTTGACACGAACATGTCAGCAGTTGTAGTTTTTTTGGGTCGTAATACATAAATAGAGAGAATGGGAAGTCGTTATTATCACCATCCCATAGCGTCGGGGCCTTGGGTAGATGAGGGGCATCATGGAATGGATCATGGCGGGGTAAAAGCCATGCCATGACGGAGCTGAGCTCACCTTGACGCTTATCCTTGTCGTCATCAAGGAAGTCCTTTGCGGCGCTGACGAGCTTGTCCATGATTGCTGATGTATATTCTCGAGGGAAATGAGGATAGTTCGAGGTAGTAGATTGCCTTGTGGTCGAAAGAGGGAAGCTCGGGTGATGTGGTCGGGAAGATGAGGTTGGATGGTGGAGGGTAGAACGAGGAGGGATGAGGAGTGGCGCTTTATGGGACTCGCCGCGTCTCAAGTATGGCGTACACCCACCAACAGTAACTAACATATGTACCTCTATTTAGAAGCCACAATGAGCCGAGCCGAACTGGACTTGTCCACTCCTTCACTGCCGCCCAGTCTATCTTCCCCTCCCACGGCCATGGCCAGCTGTGCTGTGCTGTGCTGTGACGAAGTTTTAGCTCCTTAGCATTACTAGCTAATATTTACTTTATAGCACTAAAGTATTGGTGGTAAATATACTACACTAAGAGCAGAGTCTGTAGTAGATACTTAATTAAGCTACCAGCAGAAAGTAATTACTGGTAAAAATATAGAGTATAATATCATATCACCCAGGGATCAAGTCATAATAGATTAAATAGCTATGAATTTCAGATAGCTAGGATACTTGCTTAACTCTAAAGCTACGACACCAGCCTCTTACTATCTCGGCCCATGGTAAACATCTGCGATCCTCTCGCAACTCCTACACGCTGGACAAAACATCCATCACACGGAGCATGCAGCAAGCTACCATCATTCCTCTTGATCACCCACTCAATATTAGGATGGACTGCTAGTAGCCTAATAATAAAGCGCTCATCTCGGAGCTCGTAGATTGGACAGCTGAGGATCTTGTCTATACCTGAAGGCGTCTCATTATTGGTGAAGGTGATAACGAGAAAGGCGCGCTATTCGTTTCTAATAATACGGTGCTTAAAGATGTCATCAAGGCGAGCAATGCGATGGCCCCGTACTATAATAAAGTCACCGACGGAGAAGTATACTCGAGTCTGCTCCCTAAGTCCGAGTATTAGCATTGCTTAAGCTTAGATTGGATTCTAGGGTGGAACACATGGCGTGGTAAAACTTAACTTCTTGGCCCATTGTATTTTATAGGTGCCAATTATTATGAACTCGTCCTGTCTATACTCCTTTATCAAGGTAAGTCTGAAAAGGGTATAAGAATTTACTAAACTCTGGTTCTCGGTGCGGCTCGAGCACGCGTAGCAAGTCATCACACTGCTTCAGAACCTCGGCGGCCGGAATGATATGCTGCAGGGCTGGGCGCTGGTGCTCGCTGTCCGAGATAATATACTCAGTATCGTCAGATTCGATGGCCTCATCCTCATCGCGCCCGCCGATAAACCCTTGTTTATTAAATGCTGCGAATAAAGATTTGCATTCCTTGTTGACCACCATGAATGCCTCATGAACAGCGGGATGCGAATATCGGAAAGTTCCCATCACGCCGAAGTTAATCGTCTTGCGCACTCGCTCGAGCGCCATCATTTGCGATGCGATATTACGGTGATTCGTCTTGGGGATCTCTCGTTTATACTCCCTGTCCAAGTTGGTTAGCTCTAGAGTAAAGTGAACTTAGTTATAAAAAGCTACTGGGGTTTACGAACCTAGGCTTGTCTTCACCGAGCAGGGTATAGATATGTCTGTAGTTGCCCTATGCCCTGGTAACGTCCTAAAGATGCAAGCCGGCATGAATATTTGGTAAACCTTTGAGATTTTGATATGCCGCTCCCCTGTTCCCACTTGCTGGCTTCTATGGGTCAATATCCTCGACACCTGGACCGGTAAAATTTGACTGGTCTTCGACGCTTGAGGCCTGGCTCGCAATATCGCCAAATGTATCCGGGTGATGGAGCTGCTCCATGAACTCAAGTGTTAGCCAGGTAGGCAGATGGTGGAGATCTGAAGGACGTACTCTGTCTGCGAGCCTGGGATTGCCTCCTCGTAGTTGACTTGCTGGTGTTCTGCTCCGAGGCGACATGGAAGAGGAACTGCATCGACTTGCGCCCGGGAAGGACAGTCTCAAGAAACTCAGACTGGGACTTAATAGGAGGATGGCGGCCGCAAACTTGCATGTTCGACTTGGCAATATTCCAGAAAGCCTGAACGATGACCTCTGAAACCGAAAACTCCCGCGAAATATCCCCAAGGTACTGGGACGCGGATGACTGAATGATACTGCGAACCTCGGTACGCATAAATCTACCCTCCAGCCAGTGTCGTAGAATGACGGGCGTGATTATAGACGCCTGTCCAGCCTTCATCATTCTCCATGACTCAATATGAGACAGAGGACTCTGTATACGCTTCCAACCGGGCGGGAGTGGGAAGGCCTGAAAGTACCTGAGGAACTTTTGGTGGCAGTGTTTTGCGAGAAGGACGTTGATCAGGATCTTGTGGCAGAGCTTCACCAGGCTCGTGTTCTCAGAATGCGCGGCATCAGTTGGGCGTGAGCGAAGAATGTCTAGGGCAGGGGAAAAGACTTGAGTTACTCGGAGGAGGCCGTCTCTCTCCGTGAGGCCAATATCGCGGAGTAGAGCTTTACCCTTGGTGCGGGCAAGGTTATCTGCTAATTTACGAACTCGAACTATGTGATAATGGTAGCGCCTAGAGCGAGCAGTATCATACTCTAAATTTGATCTGTGCTTACTCTTAATAAGACAGTCCTGATATCCCCTGTTTCCTTTGAAGTTTAGGCAGCCCGCAAGTTCAGCCTGCTGAGGCATGTCGCTCACGAAACAGAGAGTAAAGGCGCCAATGAAAACCTTCTCCCCATTCCCGAACTCGATCTCGCAGCCTCGATTTGGTTCACGTAGATGCGTTCAGATGCGTAGAACCTCTGCTTCATCTGAGCCGAATGGGCCGAGAGCCAACGGAATCACCGAGCTTCGGAGATTGTTGACTCTGTTGTTGTAGAATGCTAGTAAACCGTAGACGCCGAGGATAAATTTGTCGATGAATATCTCGAACGGGAGGGAGATCATGGACTTATTGAAGTTGTGGATAAAGTGGTCGCGTCCTCGCCCGAAGAGTTATAAGTTCACTATCCGCAATATAGCGAATTAAGTCGTTCTCGGAGCAGAGTTGAGGTAGAGAATGTGTCTCTGGCTTCTTTGGGTTGTATTTGTAGCAAAGGAAGACCTCGATGCGGCTTTTGACTCGAGGGACAAAGAGTTTATGCTTATGGCTATGGGAAGGGAAGAGTTCTTACTTCATGGTTGACGGAATGGCTGGCACCTGTGTTGGATCTTCCAGCTGCTCTCGGAAGGATGACGGCAAAGTGTTTCTTATGTAGACAGGCTCGACAAGGAGCACGTCGGACTTTTCCATAAATTATCCCTCGCCTCTTTGGGAAAACCCAAGCCACACCAAGTAACCCGTGCCAGGTGAAGTTCTGAGTCGATAGTAGTGCAGAGGCACGAATCTTTACCGCATACATAGCGAACGAAGTCGGATAGGAATATTGGGGATCCATCGGGGTAATAGAAGTACTGTCCAGATGTGGTACGAACAGACTCACCCCAGAACCGGGCCTGCCAGAACTCTTGGGCGTAGTCCGCCAGTTGTGCCATTCCCCGGTAGATGTTTGACTTCAAGAACTCAGAACTAAGGATACTTTGAATGAACGACTTGAGATTGATTAAGACAACGTTCTCAACATGCTTCGCCCTCGTTGGGAGCTTCTCGGCGTCAAGCTTGACGGTTTACTTGCGGAGTTTGCGTAACGGCAATTGAGATGTGAACTTCTTTAGTAGCGTGTCCTTATATTTTGGTAAACGGCGAAGATCCTCGGCGGGAGACGTGACCAGGATCCCGTGGAGCGCTGCCCATGCCGTACGTCGGAGGGTTCTGGGACGGGAACATGGCGAACTTGAACTTGGTTGATGTCATGCTGAACTCCTTCGGCGAATGTTCTAGCGACGTCGTGAGTTCGTCGGGAATGTCTTCATTCGTGTCTTCATCGGGCTGTCTTGTTTGCTGCTGGGTTGAGAGAGCGACCAGGCCATCATGATCGCTGAGGTCATCGCGTAGTCGAACACCAGAGACATCCCTCGGCTGTGGTTCAATCTCCAGCTTTGCTCTCCGATAAAGTCGGCATTAAGATCTTGTAAAAAGGAAAGTCGCCTGCCTCCTCATCCTGGTCCTCGCCGTTCTCCTCAGCTTGCTGGACAAGGGCTAGGTGCGCCTCATCCCCTGATTTACCGTCACACCAAAGGCCAGCATCATCATCCGCACCGGCCGGGAAATCTGCTGGTAAGTTCTCAGCGCCTGTCAGAAATGTCTCGACGAGCCACTGCTGAACTTTCGCGGGCTGCCGCGCACGCTGAGAACTTGAGGACGGCTCGTTCACGCCGAGTTCTCCAGGATCTGGCCGAGTGGACCCCCGCCGGAGTTGATCGGAGAGTGGGGCTACACGCCCGCGTTAGCTGTCCAACTCCACCCCAGCCTCTTTGTTCTCCACCACTCCCACATCCAACACCCTCGTGAGCGAGTGCCCCCAGTCCGCCCATCCCAGCCCAGACTCTCAGCGACTTTCTCAATGAGGCGGCCGTAAGTGCTGCTGGTTTTCTATGAGGGCACCTGATTTACTAACCCCTCGCTTGAAGACGACTGAACACGACTTGCCTGATGCAAATGGCAAACGTCGGAAGGCTGAACTGCCTGCGGAGCAGTACGAGGCCCTGAAGCCTCACTAAAAGGTCCAGCTTTGGGCCACCAGTACGTCTCTCCTCCCTGGGCTCCCGGACCATGCTAACCGACCCAGCTGTGTGGGTTGAGATGTTCACGACAGTCAAGAGACACATGGACTGGGAGAAACGAGCCCAAACCCCGCCCAGCAAGTTCACTGGAAGGAAGAAGTGCGACTGGGTCTGGGTCCTGCAGCACTGGGATGAGATGAGGAAGTCGAAGAAATTCCAGCCCATCCGGCTTCACGACATCGAACTCGTCAAGGAGCGGCCTCGAAGTGCTATCGCCAAACAATCGAAGACGAAGGATGACGCCCTTCACATCGACGAAGACGACGACACCTTCTTTCCAGATGGTGAACTGCTAATGGAGTGAGGCGTTGATTTCCAGCCTGCTGACCAAGATTTGTCAGATACCCAACAGACCTTCGATCTGAACACCTGACCTTAGGTTTACCAATCTGCTATCCATTATAGTACTGCAAGTCGTCGTCCAGCAGACCTGCCAGGCTAGCCAGCTGGCATTTACAAGTATCAAATAATTTTTCTTCTCCCTCCAGTCTGCCAGTCTCAACTTATTGCTGATTTACCAACTCAAGGCCTCTGAATCCCCTGCCTCCCTCCACTCCCAGACGTACCTAGCCTCGCCAGTTTTCCACCACATAATATCCCTCGCGTTACTAACACCCCAGGCGCAATAGACACAACTTCCATCCCGCAGCTGGGTACCTCCAGTTCACCAAAATGCTCACCGACCTCCAGGCGACCCTCGACGGCGCGCAGCATCGTGGGATATAAGTAATTGACTAACCTCCTCTTAGTCGGCACTTTACAGAGTATCCTCCAGTCATTGGGTCTGCCCTCCCAGGGCGATACTTTCGAGCTACGAGAGATTCTTCGCCGAGCCTCGCTGTGACCATCGTTCTCAGACTGGTAAAATGCCCAACCTGCGCTGGTAAAATGCGCATCCTCCGCTACTCTCGGGCTTTTGGTGTTACGGTGCCGGATGGTGTCGGGTCATAAAAAGTTTAGTTGCTACCAATTTGGTGGCTTGTTTTCGTTTGCACTTAGCAGGTAATGGAAATTCATTATGTCCGCTCTTCATCTCTGACAAACTGAGTGGCTTCTTAATCGTGCTGTGACATGACGTGGATCAGCGCAGTGGAGAGACATGAAAGTTATTATGGGGAGCTTCAGGGTGCCAAGCTGCCATGACCTCCTGCCGCCCAATGATGGTGGAACAGGCCGCGGATGGAGGGTCCAAACTTGCCGGATCGCTCTTAGCTGCTGCTTGTTTCAGCTGGACGAAGCAAGCTGGGGGACGCTCGAGCTCATGGCTCAAATCGGGGTCCAAAGCCACTAAACGAACGCGCCAGCTCTGGGCATGTGAATCACATCGACAGATGATGGGAAATGAGGCTCAGGAAGTCCCTCTACCTTTTCTAGATATGGCACTATCCGCACTGCGCTTGAGCAGAGAGATGCATATCATTAGGCCCAGCTATAAGATGATGTTAGGTCCCTCTGACTTGTAAGACGATCCCCCTCCCCCACTCCGCGCATCATGATGAGGCCCCCACAGTAAAGATGAAGGCTTCAGGCAAATACGAGACCCTGGCCATATTAGAACGCTCAAATATGATAGGAGCAACCAAATTAATGCGCATCGCTTCGGGTTTACAGCCATTCATCACCATCCGCGCCATATCAATATGCGTCAATTCGTCTGCGCTGGCGCATCTGGAGCTCGCGCAGCGTCTCATGTGCTCCCTACACCCCAGGTATCTTTGTTACAGACCAAGGTCGAAACAAACATTGTAAAAGTTCATCATAACATCAAGAAATAAACAGCCGGCCGTGAGCGTCTCGTGTATCCCGCTTTCGCCTTGCAAATGCATTTGAAAAATTGATCCAAACTCCATCTTGTCATGGACCCAAAGTGTCCCATTATACCCAGTTCCCGACAGTTCCAGTCGTTTCGCATGCTGATGCATCGACAACAGCAAACTGTCGGGTCGTCTTGTTCAAGCAGCCGTGTGGTCTACGGTCGGCCCGTGCTGAGCGTGGTTGACACTGTTCCTCTTCTTCTCCTTCTTCGCCCATCGCAAACCACAGGCATTGCATAGTGTTTTCGGTCCGCTCGGCCCTTTTCTCCATTCTGGAGAGTCCAAGGTTCCTATTTCTTGTCAGCGCCCATCCACCTGCAACCAAATTATCTGCTACACTAAACCTACCACAGTCCGTACACACGTATTCCTCCGAGGTTTTGAGTTTCTTCTTCTTGTCGCCTGTTCGTGGGTCTCGCTCTATTGGAATCGCAATACCCGCGTCTCCTTTGATCAGAGTCGGGCTTGCGTTGCCAGTCGTGATTCCTCGACTCCGTTCTCCCTCGATGTACCGCAAGCCCGTCAGCATCTCGATCGTTTCGGTGTGCGACGTCCCCTCGTAACGCGCCATCTTGTCCTTGAGAGAATCCGGTCGGCTGCCAGCGACTGCGCCCTCGAGATTCTCTCTTGTAAGAGCTTTGTTGAGAGCGACTCGGTCCGCTTCAGACATGACCCCGTCGTTGGGAGGGTGGTAGAAAGTCCCCGACGACACTCCGGTGCCTTCAGAGGGTGTCACATCCGAACGACCCTCTTGGCTCTGCATCCACTGCCTTTGCGCTTCGTCGTTTTCGGCCTCCTCCTCGCGTCGAAGCTCGGCGATGCGGCGTTTTAGCCGCTCGTTCTCGATCTTGTGTTCGAGGAAGGAATCAAGAAGTCCGGCATTCTTTGTTGGATACGGCCGAGCCATCATGAAAACAGCCTGACAGAAAGGGGACTGGTTGTTAGGGTTGGGCGCAAATTTGGCACCAGCAATGTGAGCGTGTCCAACCGTCTCGAAAATGGCGTACTCCCCATCCTTCTTCTTGAATCGGTAGAACAACCGTAACGGGTTCCCTGAGGCGATGGACTCGTTGAGCTCGGAGACAAAGACTCCCTGGTCATCTGGGTGGATCAGATCCTTGAGAAAAAAGTCTTGGATCTCATCCACAGTGTACCCAGTAACGCTAAGAATACTGGGCGACGCGTACTTGATGCGGCCGTTGGCATCAAGGATCTGCAAAAAGTCCCTGAGCTCCTCCACGACCTTGGCAGGCCAATTCCTTCGCTTGGTGAACTCGGTCAGGGTGTTGGCGCCAGCGAGGTTCATCTGGGCAAAGGCGCCCGCTGGGAGCGGCCCTGCACCAGGGACATTGTTCGCTGCGGTATTGAATTGATTCTCGGATCTTGCCACAGACTCTTCAGTAGAAGCTTGCGCATTGGGGCCGCCAAAGGAGCCGTTCATCGAGTCGTTAGCCGGGTCGAGGCCCATGGCGACGTCGCCCATGGAGCCGAGTATGCTGTTATCGAGGAGGGCCATGATGTCCGAGTCCTGGCCATCTGCGCCCATCTGCAGAATCGAGTTAGCCGTGAGAGTTGCAGGCCAAGATAGCGCTGGCTTCGGTCGAGGAGGGTCTTTTACGCAGCCTCGACCTCGGCGGCGCGGGGGTGGTGAATGACCTGGCCGCCCGTCATGTCCGGGATAGAACCGATGTCAAGATTGAAGCCAAACAAGTTGAAGTTGTTTGGAGGGGGAGCGCCCTGCGGAGGAGGGGGAGGTGGAGGTGGTCCGTGGGACATGGTTGCGGCGCGTGCATGTGCCAGTGGAGGTGATTGAGCATCCGTAATTGCATTGGCGAAGTCCCAAAACAGTGGTAGTTTCCAGTGGCCGTCGCCCGCCGCAGCGCCTGGCCCAGTGGCAGCAGGAGCTGGAGCTGCACCGATCTCGACAACCAACGTGTGAGTCTACTTGACAATGACACAGCAATGACGTGAAGAGCATGGAAATTTGAGAAAGTATTGAATATCCAGATAATAACTGGTACTGATGTAACGGTTTCTGGTTCTTGGCGATATGAAGCAAGAAAGATGAAGGAGAAAGGAAGAAAAAAAGGAGTGACAAGGGTTTCTAGAGGATAAAAAGAAAACAAGAACGACGGCAGTTTTCCTGCTTAGGCAGAAAGGGTAAAGAATCAAAATCGATTCAACCCTAATGCTTGAGAGAGGAGTAGACCCGAGATGGTGCCTGAGCGAGATTGGAGAGCAAAGCGAGTCAAATATCAAGAGACGGGATGGCACGCGGGAGGAGGGGGCAAAAAAGAGTGTCGCACGGGGTCCGAGGAGGAAGCAGCCGTCGAGGAACGGAGTATGATCAGTAATTTAAGGTCCTCAGTATGGTGGATGAGACGGAGTAGAACAACACCAGCAGACAATCCGGAGAGCGTCTCAGGAAGCGAAGAGGAGATCCGCTTTCCGAGTCAAGCAAAAGTCTAGAGTCTGCTCAAGATGCCAAAATGGTCAAAGAGAGGCCTTTGCTTCCCTTGCTTGGCAGATTCTGGTGTCTGACCTCGCTCACCGGCCCCATCCGTTCATCAACCCCTGGTCGTCTTCTCCGGAGCAGTGGCACGGCCAAAACATGGCACTTTTGGAGAATTGCGGTTATTCGACACATGGGAAAATGGGCATTAAAAACGTCATGCCGAGATAGCGCATAACCATTTAGCACCTCATATTTATTTGCCTCTGCCCTGCTGGCGCCCAAGCTGGTAGGTGCTTTGCTTGGCCTGGTAAGGTTCCCTGTTCTTGTTTCAATCGCCTCTTGGTGCTCCGTCCCAGTGCTGATCAATGCTGCGCTGCCCGTCCGGAGTAAATGCCCCGGGAAAAGCGGGTCACCCACCCTTAGTGAACCGGTATGAAAGCTCTCATTGGCCCGCAGAAACTGTGGCTTAGTCTCTAAACCGCATCCTGCACCTCCTTAGCGGTGATCCATTCTAAGGGTCCAGCGGGCAGTAGCGCGGCTTGCCACCCACAGTGGCTGACCTCAGTTTGCACGACGTCTCATTCGATCGAAGCTCAAGTGCCCGGAAGACGGAAGGCACGATTTAACACGGCAAATCAAGATGGATGCGCAGTTGACTTTCAGGGGGATCATCGTGGGGTCGCACTGGGGGTTCCAGTATCATAGAGGCAGACCGAGGCATCGGCCAGATGTTGACGGCATCGAGAGGCGGTCAGATGGGACCAGAAACATGATGCGGGTGTCACAAGAGCACGTCAGTGTATGTCTTGAAATTTGCTTTTCATCCACAACGCCTTCGGGTGGGCCTCTGTATCAAGGGACCTGATACATATCAACGAACCTGAGTCCAAAGGAGACTTCAGCCCCGAGCATTCCTCAGTACGCAAAGGCTGGACCCCTTTGGGCATTAGGACCCGTCCAGACATCCCTCCAGCCACGGGCTTTTGCCCCTCTGATAAAAAGGGTCCAAAGCGGGGTCACCCCTTGTGCGACCATGGCCTTTCAGGGTCCTCAAAGCCCGTTCCTTGACCTCTCTGTGACGTCGAGAAGACGTAATGTTGTTCGTGATTACCTCGGACGCCGACGCCCAAGTATGCAAAGAAAACCCGTCATCGGGAGAACTGAAACAATGGCTGAAATGGATGTCCTCAATAGACACAGGAGAGGTAGATTTCCCACTAAATTGCTTCTCGAATTCGACCCGTAGGAACGGAGATTCTCCGACAACTTTCCTAGCAAGTTGATTAGTGAACGAAGATACGTGAGATACCGAATAATTCTGGAGGGTGCCGGGTGTAAGCCCGCTGAAACTACGGCTAAATAGCAGCACGTGACAGCGCATCAGGATCCTTGCAACCCTCAATCTCGAAACGCGTGCTAGCTCCGACGTCGCGTCACCCGGCTCTTCCACTTCGGCTGCCTGATCCACAGTGTGACGCTGAGCACCAAGAGCTCTTTGGCCCAGATACCTCTTCCCACATCCTAGACCGCATTGTGCATATCTCGGCCTTCGCGGTCGCGAGCCATATCACAGTCAATACCTCGATGCGGTAGTCGCCCAACATGTCGAGGATCGACAAGCTCTCCATCTCGGGCGTACGCTCCTTCAGCCCTTCCGTTCGAGAGGCTATCCAGTTCAACACCCCACTGACCCTCATTGTGGGTTATAATGGTTCTGGAAAGACAACAATCATCGAGTGTCTGAAGTATGCCACCACTGGCGAGCTGCCGCCCAACAGCAAGGGCGGCGCATTCATTCATGACCCTAAGGTAAAGCAGCCCATCCCCCGCAATGCCGCCCTTTCCTTACCTCTATTAACATCCCGAAGCTATGTGGCGAAAAGGAGGTCATGGCCCAGGTCAAGCTTCAGTTTCGATCGATAAACGACCGCCAACACGTCGCCACCCGAAGTCTACAGCTCACCGTCAAGAAAACCACCCGTTCTCAGAAAACTCTCGACTGTTCGCTCGTTGTTGTCAATAATGGTGAGCGTACAACAACCTCAACCAGGCAAGCTCAGCTTGACGAGATGATCCCCGAGCGCCTCGGTGTTTCCCCTGCTATTCTCGACGCTGTCATATTCTGTCACCAGGATGAATCCCTCTGGCCTCTAAGTGAGCCTGCCGCCTTGAAGAAGCGCTTTGATGAAATCTTCGAGGCTATGAAGTACACCAAAGCCATTGACAATCTCAAAGTACTCCGCAAGAAGCAAGTCGAGCAACTGGGCAAGCTTCAGAACGACGAGGCGCATAATAAAGTGAACAAGGATCGAGGCGAACGGGCTGAAAAGAGAATGAAGGCACTGCAGGCGGAAATAGAAGGGTGCCGAGATACTTGCGAGTCCATCAGTGCGGAAATGGAGAAGACGCAGGACAAGATTAGAAACATTCGCGAAACAGCAAACAGCCATCTTGCCATTGTTCAAAACCTCAACACCAAGCGCGAACAGCTCGAGTATCGGGAAGACGCTGTCAAAGAGCTCAAGGCAACCATCGACGAACTTCACGAGGACGATACCTCACTCGAAAGCGACCTCGCCCACTACGAAGACCGCATGCAACATCTCCAAGAAGAGGCTGACCAGAACAAAGCTCAGTACAACGAATTGCAAGGCGAGCTGGCGCAGTCGCGGAAAAACTTGTCCGCTAAGCTCTCTGAGCAAGGCAAACATCAATCGGACAAGGACAAATACGAGCGCCAGCTAAAGACGCGTATGGAGATGATCCAGGAAGCTGCTCAGTCGTACGGCTTCTCAGGTTTCGATGGCGATTTGTCGGATCACCACGTAAAGTCCTTCAATGACAGACTCCAGAAGCTCCTCAGCGAGAAGAAGCGGGACTTGGAACGTTTACAGAAGGAGAACTCCGTCGAGCTGGATCGGGCTACTAGTGTCATCACGGAGCTCGAGGGCCGCAAAGCTGCCCGAACGCAAGACCGAGTATCCGCCAAACAGCGGATGAGCGCCATTGAGAAGCGTACTGCCGTCCTCCAGAACGAGTCGGGTCAGATAGATGTGGATGAGGGGGCAAAAGCTATTCTCGATGGGCAGCTTCAAGACCTCGAGAGCAGGTTTCAAACAGCCCAGAAGACATTCGAGAACGCAGACTGGGATCGCCAGCTTTCGGATGAGAATGACAAGCTCCACCAACTCGAGAACGAGAACGACAAACTGAGCAGAGAGCTGGTCGAGTGTACTCGGCTTGCATCAGAGAGGGCTCAGCTTGACTACAGGAAAAAAGAGCTTGCCGACCGGAAACGGAAGTTGGACACTCTGACAACCACTTGGAAACCCAAGCTAGACAAGGTCCTTGGTGGTGATTGGGAGCCAGAGAGACTCGACACCAAGTTTCAGTCAGTCCTCAGAGACCAAAACAAGATTGTAGCGGACGCCCAGAAGCGCCGCGAGCAAACTCGACAGAAGCAACAGAAAGTGGAGTTCAGATTGAGGACTACGAAAGAGTCGCATGACAAGAAGTCGAAGGAGTCTGCGAACTGTCAGCAGCAGGTCGTTGACGCCCTCCAGACGGTTCGAGACAATGCGATTGTCGAGGATTACAAAGACGAGGTCGAAACAGTTGAACAACAAGTTGAAGATTTGAGAAATGAGCTAAGTCTCTTCGACGCTCTCGTTGATTACTACAACAAGTGCAAGCGCATGCTCGAGTCCAAGAGAAAATGCTTACTCTGTGAGCGCCACTTCGATGACAGCCAAGCAGCGAGCTTGGAGAGATTAGGCAAGAAGATTGAAAAAAATCTTGACCCGAAAGGCAAGGTTGACGTGGAAAAGGACCTCAAAGAGATGATGGGAAACCTAGAAAAGTTGCGTTCTGTACGTTCGGCCTACGACACCTATGAACGGTTGTCTGTCGAGCTCCCGTCTCTCCGAGATGAGTGCAAGGCCGTTGAGGCCGAATTTGATGCTCTGGAGAGACAGCTTGAGGAGCAAGGGTCTATCGTGTCAGCAGAAGAAGAGAAGCAGAAAGACTTGGAAGACATGTCAAAGACTGTTATGAACATTACTCAGACGATCAAGGACATTGGAGAGTCGGAAACCCAAGTTGATCGCATCATGTCCCAGCAGATGTCCGGCGGGGCGACTCGAAGCCCAGATGAGATTCATGAGCTCCAGGCTGGCATCTCTGAACAGATGAGGAGTCTGAAGAACCGCATCTCCAAGCTGACCACAGACCGGCAGCGGATGAAGGATCAACTTAACTCACTGGAACTCGAGAAGAGTGAGCTAAGGAACAAGATTAGCCGTGCGGCCGGACAGTTGGACAAGAAGAAGGACATTCAAACCCAGATCCAGGCATTGAAGGATGAACTATCGCATCAGCGCGAGGTCATCCAACGTGCTGATGAGGAGTTGGAGACCATTGAACCTGGCATCACCGAAGCAAGGTCTGCGCGAGACGATGTTCTTCGTCAAGGTCGGTCCAAGGAGCAGCTCATTGCCGATTCTCGAGACACCGTCGCCAATTCCGTCAGCGAGATGAAGATGATGGACTCTGACATCCAGGACTACATTGACCGCGGCGGCCCCTCCAACCTTGCATCCAACCAGCGGGCCATTGCCGCTCTCGAGAAGACCATCTCAAACACCGAAAAGGAGATCACAGATCTCACGGTTCGTACCAACAAGCTCAAGCAAGACATTGACAATGGAGATCGCAAGAAGAAAAATATCAGCGATAACCTCAACTACCGAAAACATGTGCGTACGGTCGAGGTGATCCGCCGAGAGATTTCTGAGCTCGAGGAGCGCAATGCCGACGAAGACTATGAACGTCTCCAATCCGAGGCCCGTATGCAGGAGAACCATTACAACCGCCTTCTCGCAGAGCGAGGCTCCGTCATGGGAGCAATGAAGACCAAAGATGAGGAGCTTGGGAGACTTCTTCAAGAATGGGAGATGGACTACAAGGATGCCAAGAGAAAGTACCGGGAGTCTCACATTCGCGTCGAGACAACCAAGGCTGCCATTGAGGATCTTGCCCAGTGTAGCTCGGCTGTCGACAAGGCTGTCATGCAGTTCCACTCGATGAAGATGGCCGAAGTGAATCGGATCGCTGGCGAGTTGTGGCAGAGCACATACCAGGGCACGGATATCGACACAATCCTCATCCGCTCCGACAACGAGTCCAACACAGGCAAACGCAACTACAACTACAGACTCTGCATGGTCAAGCAGGATACGGAAATGGACATGCGTGGCCGATGCTCAGCTGGCCAAAAGGTTCTCGCTTCCATCATCATCCGTCTAGCACTGGCCGAATCTTTTGGTGTCAACTGTGGTCTCATTGCACTGGACGAGCCCACCACGAACTTGGATCGTGACAACATCAAGAGCCTGGCAGAGAGTCTGCACATGATCATCAAAGCTCGTCAGGCCCAAATCAATTTCCAACTCATCGTCATCACGCACGACGAAGAGTTCTTGAGACACATGCGATGCAGCGATTTCTGCGACAGCTTTTTCCGCGTCAAGCGCGACGAGCGACAGAACAGCGTCATTTCCAGGGAGAGCATTACAAAGATCTTCTAACCGGATGTTTCAACAAGAACAGAGAAGAGAGTAAATGAGGGGAAAATATTTGTGAGAGCTCAGCGGGGAAATGGTGCTGGTGTTTTGGAGGTCAGATTGGCGTTAAGCACGTACGAACGAATATCAACAATTTCTCAACCCATACATCTATCAATGTTGCATACACCCTGATGTTGCTAACCTTCAAAGGCGTGAATACACTGGCACACGGGCACTGGAAGGAGGCCACTTGGCTGAGTTACGCATTTCCTTGGGATGAGATCACAGCTGGCGGTGCCTAGCTTGTCAGCCAACATTGTCCGGCAAGCCAAACAACTCACTGAAACGGTTGGACACGCAGTAAGCATGGGTCACTGCCACATGGCTCTTGAGACATGGCATGTTGAAGGGGGGGGCTCACGTTGTCGAGAGCGGAATGAAGCCGTGTTCTTACTAGCTATGTGTTTTTCGACGTCTGCGGTCAAGTTACCGCCGCGTCTTGACCGAAAAAAATCGAAAGTACCAGCCGTGAAGAAAGAGGTGAGTCATCCCTGCCATCTTATTTACAAGATCTAATCAGATGAGATTCATCTCGTCTGAAGCTCGGTGTTAGGAGTTAGACCATATATGCACGAATGCGCCTGACTATGAATCATCCCACCACTTGGACGTTGACAAAGGTTCCAAGAATGAAAAGCCAAAAAAGGGCTCCATGCTGGATCATCTCATAAGACGGGTCCTAGGGTGGTCCCGAAGATCTTGGTCTCCCCCACGACATGGATCGGAATTACGAGCCGGCAATAATCAACCATGCTTGAGGGACTCCACACACTCTCTGGAACTGGTGTCGTTGACGTCTTGACGAACTGATGCTCCACCCTCCATGAGGAAGAAGCCAAGCTTCATTCGCCAAATTACCTAACACCGCGAAATGGTCGCATTTGTCAAAGACTCCTGGGGCTCCCTGTACCGTCCCCTCTTGCCGGGTAGCCGTATCCGTAGCCCGATCCTCGGAGCAGAAACCACCCCGAACAGGCTTCACCTGTTTTCTTTCCCCTTGCCTTCTTCACTTTGCTCTTCGCGACAACAAGGCCGAGCCAGATCCTGTGGAGCAGCAAGCCCAAAAAAAGAAAAGAAGTCAGGCGAGGGGAGATGCACAGCAGTCGATGATGAAGCAGACATAAGAAAGGGACGAAAACCAATTCCTCGAGGCCGACAACACACAAGACCAAGGGGAAAAAAAAAACTTGCGGAGAGTTGTTGATTATCAATCCAAAAGTTGCTGGTTGCCACGGCCAGCGGCGCCCTCCGAACAAGTTCCATCACAACTACGTCGACAATTTGTTGCTTTCAAAAGCACTTATACGGCTGCGCTTCTCTTCAGTCTTTGCAAACTCAATTGACAATGGCCGCCTCAAACACGACAGATAGGAGGACCAGCTCGGAGAGCACCCTTGATGTCGAGCGAGATGGGGCTGCTCCCCATGCACCAGCTGGGGACTCGGGCAGCCCAACTACCCCCGTGCCTTACCCCGAGGGCACGGAGGTGTCTCCGGCCGGCACAGGCCCGTCTCCGGTTGCCCCCAAAACCGCGGACCCCGAGGCCGGTCGGACCAAACTTCAGACCATTCTGATCATGTTCGCCCTCGGCCTCGCGCTCTTCCTCGCGGCCCTGGACATGACCATCATCACCACCGCCGTTCCCACCATCGCCAACGAGTTCCACTCCAGCCAGGGCTACATCTGGATCGGCAGCGCCTACCTGCTGGGCAACGCCGCCTTCGTCCCAACATGGGGCAAGATCTCGGACATCTTCGGACGCAAGCCCATCATCCTTGCGGCGGCCGTCATCTTCTGGATCGGGTCCTTGCTGTGCGCTCTGAGTAACGGCATGGCCATGCTCATCGCCTCACGCGCCATCCAGGGCATCGGTGGAGGCGGGCTGGTCGTGCTGCCCAACATTGCCATCAGCGACCTCTTCTCGATGCGGAACCGTGGCATGTACTTTGGCATCCTGGGCATGGTATGGGCGCTGGCGTCTGCTGTCGGTCCTGTCCTCGGCGGCGTCTTCACCAGTCAGGTTACCTGGCGGTGGTGCTTCTACATCAACCTGCCCTTGTCGGCCGTTGCCATTGTCATCCTCGTCTTTGTCCTGAAGCTACACAACCCACGGACCCCGATGAAGGAGGGCCTCCTGGCCCTGGACTGGCCTGGAAGCGTCCTCATCATCGGCGGCACTATCATGTGGTTGCTGGGGCTCGAGTTTGGCGGCGTGACCTTTCCTTGGCGCTCTGCCACCACGATCTGCCTCCTCGTCTTTGGCATCCTGGCCGTTGTCCTCTTCCTCGGATATGAATGGAAGGTTGCCAAGTACCCCATCACTCCCGTCCGCCTCTTCCAGAAGCAAAACAGCCTTGCAGCCTATGGCATGGCCTTCACCCACGCCTTTGTCTTCATGTCGGGCAGCTACTGGCTTCCGCTATACTTCCAGGGCGTCCTCGGCGCATCTTCACTGCTGTCTGGCGTGTATTTGCTCCCTTATGTCCTCTCTTTGTCCTTCGTCTCGGCTGGGGCTGGTGTCTTCATTAAGAAGACGGGCATGTACAAGGTCGTCATTGTTCTAGGCATGATCGTCACCGTCGTGGGCTTCGGGTTGTTCATCAACCTCGAGTCGCGCGCCAACTGGGCCAAGATCATCATCTTCCAGATCATCGCGGGAATCGGCATCGGGCCCAACTTCCAGGCACCGCTGATCGCGTTGCAGACCAACATCGAACCCCGCGACATCGGCTCTGCGACGTCGACCTTCTCCTTCATCCGCCAGATGGGCACGTCCATCTCGGTCGTCATCGGCGGCGTCATCTTCAACAATGAGATGGAGAAGCAGTACCCCAAGCTCGAGCGAGAGCTGGGCCCTGATCTGGCTCACTCCCTGTCTGGAGCCAACGCCGCGAGCAGCGTCCAGCTCGTGGGCGCGCTGGAGGGCGAGGACGGCAGGGTGGCCAAGGCGGCGTATTGGAAGAGTCTGCAGACCATGTACATCGTGTACGCGTGCTTTGCGGGTCTCGCTCTGGTCATCAGCATGTTCCTCAAGCAGGTGAACCTCAGCAAGGAGCACCAGGTGCATCAGACTGGGTTGAAGTCGCTGAGGGGGAGAAAGGACGACAGGGCTGTGGATGAGAACGAGAAGGCGACTGATAACTGAGCAAGGCTGTGGATGTTGGATATACCCGAGTCTATTCCCAGGTGGATTGCATTTCTTGGTACATAGGTTTACACATACTGTTGTATTATGGCATAGCGTAGTTTGTAATTAAATAGCCCAGTGCCTAAAAAAGTTTACCTCGAGTATATTCCCTCTTCGGCCTGTTAGATGATCAAAGCTTCCACTTAGATTCTGCGACTTGGAAAAGCTTATCCGACGTAATGTTTTTACAGTCCAATGCGGTATATGTTTCTTAGAGGATGGCTACGAAATAGCAAGAATATGATAGTATCTAAAGCCCGGTCTATGAGTCTATGGCTCAAAAGAGCTTCTCGCCCTCCTGTACAGTCCTCTTCCACTCCTCGTAATCGAACCCGAGATCCTCTAGCGTCTTGATCTCATGTCTCCTCTCGCCCACTGCCCGACTCGCAAGCTTGATCTTGGGGACCCTCTCCCTCACCCACCTCTTGTCCAGCCCCCAGTACGGCGGCCTCTTGCCCGCGCCGTTGTTCTCCAGCCCCAGCTCCGGAGCCCTGGGCGCCGTCTCGCTGAGCTCGTAGAGGCGGTTGATGTAGTCGACATCCGTGGGGAAGAACATGAGGTGGATCGCCTTGCCCTCTCCCTTGTCCCTGCGCTCGTGCTCCAGCCAGGCCTCCATGTCAGCCGCCGCAGGGGGGCTGAGGCGCCCAGACCAGATGCGCCCGATGACGGCGCTCTGCGCCTCGGCGATGGGGAAGGGCACCACTCGCTGGGGGACGCTGAGGAAGGCGAGCGTCGGATCGGGCGTGTAGAGGATCTGCTCCCAGAGGTGGGCAGCGTAGCCGCCGTCGGGGACAACGACGGAGGGTTGGAGGGTCTTGAGGAAGGGGTAGGAGTAGTGGAAGCCGGTGCAGAAGATGACGGCGTCGATGTCCGTCTCGACCTGGCCGCTGGCGAAGCGGACGCCGCGCTGCGACGGCAGAAACTCGACGATATGGGGTACATTGGCGGCCCAGGACTCCTTGGCAGGGGGGGTAACGGTGGGCTTCTCCTTTTCCGAGACGAAGATTGGGTGTTTGGCGACAGTCGAGAGTTGCACGCTCACGTCGACGCCCGACGCCGAGTTTCCGACGACAATGACTCTCTACGCCAGTCAGTATGTTGGAGTGAAGGCTTGGGTTTATATATTCCCTTGCGTACCTTGTCCTTGTAGTCGTCAGGTCGGCGGTAGAATTTAGAATGAGAAATAGCCCCCGGATGCGCTTTATCAAACTCAACAAGCCCAGGGATGTCGGGGATAAAAGGGTCGTTGTAGTGGCCGCTTGCCACGACCACTGCGTCGTACTCATCCTTGATGGCCTTGTTCTCCTTCAGATCGAGCACCTCAACCTGCCACGGCCTCGACCGGTCGGAGCCCGGCTTCTCGACATTCAAAACCTGGGTCTGGTACGAGATGTGGGGGGTGAGCTCCTCGGCGTACTCCTCGAGGTACTGCAGCACGGCGCTGTGCCTGGGGAACAGCGAGGAGCCCTGGGGGAACTCCTTGTCCGTGTAGTTCATGAGGGAGTGGGGGATGTTTGTCTCGAGCAGGTCGTAGATGGGCGACATGAACTCAACGTCTCCGCCGTCCTTGGGCCATAGCGCCTGGTCGGGGAGGCTGCTGGGCTGGGTCCTGGGCACGGAGAAGCCCTGCTCGCGGGCACGCGGCGTGTAGTTCCAGACGCCTCCTGCTGTGGCACGCTGCTCGAAGATGTGAACCTTGGAGAATTTCTTCTCGGCGAGGAGGTATCTACATTTGCCATGGTCAGTAGGCATGAAGAACTTGCTGGAGGAGATGCATACTTGGCAGCTGCAAGGCCGCTGGGGCCGGCGCCGATGATGGCGATCCGACGGACCTGGAGCTTTTCAGTCAATGTCATGGCAGTTTAAGTGAAAGACGATGGTTTAGGGTGGAGAGTCAGCTGAATGAGAGGTGAGTGCAAGGACAAGCTGGAATTCACCGGTTCCCAAGCATACTAAGTATTTCTAGAAACTCGGTCGTTCAGACCCCGTTCATGTCGAGCTCTGGCATCGTCTCATTCGACCATCTCAGTAAAGGCGCCGATGGATCCCGCAAAATAGCCTCATGGACCCTGTGATGGATGCACTTGGGATCCGACTCCATCGGATGGCCTGATTGCACTGATTGGGTGCGCCAGTGAAGCTTTCCAATTGGGGCAATGCCGCGTCGGCCTCCCCGCGACGCCGACTCCCGGGCATCGGCGCTCGGCCGACTTGTTTTTCTTGGCTATGTTTGGGAGTTGTCATTCCTCGTTTTGGATGTCTGCTTGTTGGGAAACAGCAAAGAGTTTAAAGACCATTTTGATCTTTTCGTCTTCTCAATGCAGAATCTTCACCGTCGTTGCAAGCTAACGTCCCCTGGCTCTGAAGTCTGCCCTTAGTTGTATCCTCAATGATAACGTCCCCATCCAGAACCCCGTGCAAGCACGCAATTCGGTCCACCTTCGTCAACAGCAGACACAATGGCGCATGTGGCTCCGTGTCAAAGAAACGCCGTCATCAAATGAGAGGCTTGCGTTTTTACCCTTACCTCTCCTATTCGATTCAGGTTGATGCTGGGCAGCATCCAGCATCTGCTGCAAAAACATACCGGCTGCGGTTTTCTTGCGGGTTTGGTTTTTTAATCGACCGATAAGACAACGCAAATCCCCCGCTCTCTTCCCCGAGGCCAGGCTCCTCTCCGACGAGGCATGATAACTCGCCAGAGCCCCAGTTTCCCGAAATGGCATCCGAGATGAAGGCCTCGATCCACCGCTTCCGCCTCCGCAGGGTGTCTCCATCCCCGAGGGATGCCGGTCGGAGCCGGTCCGCTTCACCTCCAGCATCTCCTGACAAGCGGCTGCAGGAAGCACCCCAGCGGGAGACGCCAGCCCGCCAGCAGGGTGTACATCAGCAGCTCCAGCAGCAGCAGCTTCCATCTTCGGCTCGGAGCTCAGGCGGGAGGCCCATCGCCCCGGCCTGCGACCGCTGCCGCAGTTTCAAAAAGAAGTGCAGCCGGACCTATCCTGTCTGCTCCCTCTGCGCCAGTGCTGGACAGCGATGCACCTACACTAGCCCCATTGCCAACGCAGAGGCTCAGGCCCATCAGCTGCGAGCCCGTGTGCAGTGGCTCAGTCGGTACATCGATGAGAACCTTCTCCCTCCAGGTCAGCAAGGCAGTATAAATGCCGTCGAAACTGGCGTCGATCTGGGCCCCGTGCTTGGTTCCGGGCAACGGAACGGCGCAGGGCCTGGCCCGCCGGCGGTAAACTCGGGGACCGCATCATCGCCGCTTTCACGTGCCCCGGGCCCGGCGACACCTCCGTTGGATACCACCGGGCCGCTCCCCTTGATCGGCGGGCGAGACCACCCCATGGGTGGGCAGCAGAGTGCCGAGATGCGGATCGAGGACAGAGATCCGGGTAGTGTGGGAGCAACAAGCAGTCATCTCTCTTACCAGGGCTCTAACGAGGGCTCCGTCACCAAGCGGAGGCTTATTGCCCGGCAGGCTCTCCCGCCAGATATCGCCCCGAGTCGCTTCGTGGATGCCTTCTTCCGCCATGTCAACCGGGCGTATCCCTTCGTAGATCAGGCTAGGATACGTCGTGATCTCGAGTCGCTGGGGGACTCGTCGCCCGCGGATCAGGATCCGCCCATGACACTGCTGTACCTCGTCATGGCTATCGGGTGCACCACGTTGGTGCGGGCAGGGCAGATTCCAAGTGACACTGCACGGCGATTTGACGTGGTTTATCCGGATATTATACAGGAGTGCCTGTGTAACGAGAGCGTTGAGTCGGTGCAGATCCTCGTCTTACTTGGGTTGTACTCGTTATTCGACCCGACAGCGACTTCGGCGTATTTCATCGTGGGCATCGCCGCACGGCTGGCAATGGTTATCGGCCTCACGCGGCCGGACGACCAGCCCCGAACGCCGGCCGAGACCGAGCTCAGGCACCGGCTGTACTGGAGCGTCTTTGTTCTGGATCGCATGATGGCGGCATCCCAGGGCCTGCCCGTGGCACTCATGGATGACCACGCCAGCGTCCCCCTTCCAGGTCTAACAGTTGAGGAGTTTGCCAGTGCGGATCGAGCCGTGTATGCCAGGAACCTGCAGACCAGCCGTCATGTCATCCAGCTCCGGCTGCTGGAGTATCGGATCCTGCAAAACGTGCACTTGCAGCGGAACGCTGATACGGCAGGCATCGCGTCATCGGATCGGCGTGCATTGCTCAGTGGCCTGAGGTCTGAGATTGAAGACTGGTACAGCAACGGGTGCCTCATGTCGCCGATGGAGGCGGACAATCTGCCCATCCACAGTAGCATCACCTGGTTGAGCGCACAGTACTACCACTTACTCGTGCTCCTCTACTTCCCCAACCACTTCAACAGCTCGGCGGCGGCTGTTACGCGGCCGGAGGTGATCGAATTTGCTCGCAAGCAGCTCCAGGCCAACTCGGCGCTTCTCCAACAGCGGCAGCTGCCCCTGAACCGCGTGACGCTGTGTCGGTTGCTACCCGTATGTTTGGTGCTGATGCATGACTTTGCCGCATCATGCAGCTCGGCCGACTGGGGAACACAAGGGCCCGCGCCGTTTGCAGCTCGGGATGAGGTGGCCGTTGTCGTGACCATTCTGGAGGCGTTCCCAAAGGGTTGGACGGTCGCTCATGAGGCATCCCGGATCATGCACCAGTTCGCAGGAGTGATGACGGGGCACGGCAGCATGGCGACGACGGCATACTTTGGGACTCAGACGGTGTTTCCAGCAACTGGAAAGGAGAGCATTGAGGCGCTTGTGAAGCCGTGCATTGCGAGCTTCACTGGGCTGATTCACCAGTTCCTGGGCAAAGCGACGTGCTTCCAGGCGATAGACTATGAGTCAGAGCCAAAGGAGGCCGAGAAGACAGGGCAAGTTGGGCTGGCGGCGCAGCAGGCGACGACAAGCCCTCTCTGGTTGAATGGAACAGGGGGCAGCGCTGGGGGCGTGAACGAGGAGGCGGTGCTAGGCTACGGATGGGGATCGTGGGATCTCGATTTCCTCTGAGCATGGGGCGGTCTTTAGTCTGGTTTGCTGTCAAAGTCTTTGATATGGGTTCTATCAGCGGATTCTAGAAGATGTCTGGCGTTGGAGGAGCAGTGTTGCTTTTGCAGGTTTCAGCCTGAGAGTTGGCTTCACGATAAATCACATGATGGATGGTCTTGCCTGGCTGGGTACCCAGGTACCTACTTGTACTCAGCGACAAGACATTTATTCATTGCTAGGTATGCCCGCAACTAATTTCAAGATATCACAATCGCAAATCGCCATGATAGACGACGGCTTGACCTATTGATGATCATGGGTGTCATATCCCAAGGGTGACACGTGGGCTGTGTCAAAGTGCATGGCATGGTGGAGGCAGTGTCAGGAAGAGGCTCTGCTGGCAGGGCTGCCGCTGCATCGACGCTTGATTGAAGAAGGAAATGCATCTCAAACAAGGTGTGAATCAGATACGTCACAATATTGATTCATGAATCCGAAAACTATCACGGCACGCAGAGCCAAGACGGGAGAGAGAGAGAGGGGAGAAGACTGGGCGCTGGATTGCGACGGCAATGGACGTTTACGAGCTGACGTGCATCCAGCATTCAATCGGGACAGCTTTATTTATGGTATATTTTTCTGTGGATCGCAGTAGATTACGGTACTCGGAACTCCGTTGAGAATCACCTCAGACAGTTCCGGGCAGCTTTGGCCAGGCAAGGTACGGAGTACAGTCAGCGGCCACTTTGCAAGCGAGCAGGGAGATGCTGGGGCCTGATGAAAGGACGAACAAGGGGAAATGCAGCGAGACTGGACGCCCAAACAGGCCTGTTCATGTTCCAGTTGTGCTGAGAAGAGGGATGCAGATGCAGCCCGCAGAGATGGGGGCCGGACAGCTGGCCGTGCTTGTTTGCATCTTCATCTTTCAATTTCATTCACTCTCGTACCTTGATCAGCAAGGTTCCCTCTGCATCAGCCTATGCGCGGCAAGCCCGTTTAAATTTGTGGATGTACGGAATGGAGACCAAAGAATGGAGGTGGCTGGCAGTTTAGACACTGGTAAGGCTGCATGTGAAAGGAGCGGTAAACCAGAGACAAGCAGCTATCCATCAACTCAACTGCCATGACCAGATGGACGAACACCACCAAGAACCAGCCATCCCCATCAAGTTATTTTAGCAGCCTGCGGCAATGCACAACAGCCGAGGGCCTCTCCATCACAGTTGCAACCCTCAGGTTCGAGATGGAGGGTCAACATGGGTCATGGGAGGGGCCCCCGATGAAAGCTCCAACCAAAGCTCCCCCCAGGAGACCCAGTAGACGGGGAGAGAATCTTGTCAACGTGGCTGTACGAGCTGGGCTGAGTCCGAGGGACATTCATGGGCTGGTATTCCAAGCCCCATGCTCCGTACAGTTTGTTAGTCAAAAGTTCAGCCACATCACGATATGTAGCAGCGACGCACTAACAGAGGAAACCCAGCGCAGTTGCACTGCCTCATGTCTTTGAGGTGCATCTCTCTCGCAGGACTGGGCATTGGCTCGGCGACCATATTTGGCGGGGACGATCGCCATAGCCCTCTGCAATAATGTCCCCCCCAGCAGTAGGAGGTTGATGATACGATGGAGCCTCTCCTGTGCTGTGTATTTCGCTTTTCGGTCCTGGGGACCATCAGCAAGTCCTTGTGAGGAGGGCCCAGGCCAGCGGTCCTGGAGGGCGTTTGATAGCCCGAGATGGCACCGCCCGTCCTAGCCGGCAGTTCCCATCCCATCCCATCCCACACTTGATCATTCCTGTGGATTGGATCCCTCCAAGGCTGACCTGGCCTGTCTCTGGCAGTTCCATGCAAAAAGTACAGTAGCTTTCCAGTGACGCACAATCCCGTCTCTACGGTTCCGAACTCCCATCTCAGTCAGCCCGACGCCTTGCTTTGGTCCTGCGCTGCCTCCGTCTACGTACTTGGACCATCCGCCTCCGGTGTGATTCACAGCCAAGGACGCACGCTTTCATGAGGAATGAATGAATCAATGAATGATAGTCACTGTTCAACCTGCTCGTAACCATCCATCTCTGTACGAAAACGGAACGCTCACCCGACAAACACGTACCAAGTCTGAGACAGAATGCACCAGTAATTAGAGCCCACCCCCAACTTCCCCCCTCCATCATCAGCCAAGGCAAATAGAACTTGGCTACTAGGTGGGAAATGGCAAAAAAAGAATGGAGTGGAGTACCAACTGGGGCTTGAAAATTTAGGTATCGCGACGACCCAAACCCTCCAAAAGCCACTAACAGCCCGCTGTAAGCCCGCCCCAGGACAAGAAAAACGCCTGGACCCTTGCTACCCTGCCACCCTTGGGCTCTGCCACACCCCTGTCCTCCCGTCCACTTATCCTCCCATTTCTGGGCTGCTCGCTGATCCTCTCTTTTTAACTTGGCCAGGCCTGGCCTGTTTCAGCAACCTTGAACTAGGCCTTGGCTCTCTGACATTTCTAACGCCTCTCGCCTTCTCTTCTCATTTCCATCCTCTCACTCTCTCCCTCTCCATCTCAGCAAAATCTCATCCCATCCCGTCGTCCCCTGGCCGTTTGCATCGACAAATCGCCCTCATCAACAAGATCCTCGCAATTGCCGTCGCCCGTCTCTCGTTATCTCCTCCTCACGCGACCTTTTCTTTTTTCTTGTTTATTTCCAATCAAAAAGCCCGCGCTTCTCGACAACTGCTCCCCGCGCCCGCGTCAGATAACCTGAGACCTTTGACCACCTCCCGACCACCCGATCGAAAAATCAACGCGTCCCCGTTGATTGCGAGCTCCCTTCATTCATCGAGCATCGCCATTCATCGCCGTCGTAGCCTCTCGACGAGCATAATCATCGCCTTCATCCTCATCTCCTCGACTTAGTGTCCCGTGACTCCCGGTTGGAGTCTACACATGGGCGCCGTGGCTACCCGACTCGAGTCCCGCAAGTCGCTCCTCGGAGTTGACAACGGCTATGGCTATGGCGGATACAACCAGGCCTACTCGGATGGCGAGTTCGCCCCGAACACCGTCCCTCAACCCATCCCTCAGCCCGCTGCTTTCGCCCAGCCAACATTTGCCGACAACTCGGGCGTAGATCCCGCCCACAACCAAGGCTACGCCTATCGAGAAGGCCTCACCCCATCTGTTCCCGCCCAGAGCACCTACAATGGCAAGATGGGTTTCCTCAAGCGACGATGGCCTGCCTGCTTCATGATCGTCTCGCTCCTCCAGGCCGTCCTCTGCATCTGCTTCGAGGCGTAAGTCACCTCCTACGTAACCCCCTTATCCCGCCTGCATCATTGCTTACTCTGGCTTGTAGCTACGTCTTTGGCAAGTTCCAGTTCAATCTCGGCCCTGAAATCGACGCACCCAAGGTCCAGTCTCAGCGAATGACCATTCCCACTTTCCTGATCCTCTTCATCTTCGGTTTTCTCTACACTCTCGTCGTCGTTTGGGACGCCCTACGCCAGAAGAACACCATCCAGGTCATTGGTGTCTGCATCTCCAACCTTGCCCTCATGGTCTACACAGCCATCCAGGTCGACCAGATTGAGGAGGCTTTTGATATTATGCAGGACCACAACGCCCTCGAAGCGAATACCACCGCAGAGGAGCTCTGGGGTGATGTCAAGCCTTACCTCATCGCCATCCCCGCCATCATCGCTCTGGCCACCGTTGCCATGGTCTTCTTCTCTTGGAAGATCTACCAGGAGTATGCCTGGGATATTCTCAAGAACATTGGCGCCGACTACCGCATGAAGAAGCGATTTCTCCACTATCAGGTATGTTATCTCTTCCCTCGGCCCCCTTTGACGCATCTAACATGGCCCAGATTTTTATCGCTCTGCTCAAGTTTGATTTCTTCTTCTTCCTCGGTTTCATCATTCAGTTTGTCGTGGTCGTCGCCAAGAAGGACGACCCTGAGTTCGCTTTGACCATCGTCACGATCCCCATCACTATTGCCATCCTTCTCGCCGCAGCCTACTTCACCCGCAAGGAGAACAAGCCCGGCATGATTTGCGTCATTATCCTCTACCTCGGCGGCCTCTCTTACTTCCTCTTCAAGCTCGTGCGAATCTACCAGCCCGGACACAAGGACTCCTACGAGGCTGTTCGCAAGTCACTGACCGCCTTTGCCGTCATCACCATTCTCCTTATCATCCTCACCATCGCCAACGCCATCATCTGCATGCGCAACTTTGGCAGCGGTCTGAGGCCCCACCTTGAGTCCTTGTCGTTGAAGCGCAAGGTTGAGGAGAAGCCGGACCTCAACTCGATCAACATGCAGGACGTCAAGCCTCAGAATCCCAGCCGAATGACTATTGATTAAGCGGCCACGAATAAGCTATGATGTCTGGCACTGACGAGGCATCATTGTACAAAGACATGAATTTACGAAAGGATACAACAATTTCTCTGAGAGGCACCGATCAGACAGGGCGGGCTCAGGACGGACGGTGACCAAAAGGAAGAGGCGTGAAAAGATGGCGAAAAGATGATATCCCCCTGGTTGTGTCGGAAATTTCCTTGGTTTGTTTTTCTTGTTGTTTTCTTTTGTCAAGATCCAATCATATTAGGCGTTGGAAGACATCTTCATTCATTTGAATGGGTGATCAGGGAGTTTCTTTTTCACTTCTATCTTTTTCTTCTGATATCGGCGGACGGTATTTGGATCATGGGTCCTGGTGGTGAACGGATCTATGATGGGGTTGGACTAGTGAATCATCGGAAATGTAGACATGGCCAGACCCGTCCGGTCGAGACTCTCGGTTCGGCCATTTAGTAAAGTGTGGATAGCTGAATGACGAGTGTGAAACTAAAGACGTTGTTTGATCTGGTCAACAAAACAGTTGTGGTTTCAACCTAGTGAAACGTCGAGTGTAAGGATTACGACTCAGAAAGCACAGACTCGGGTGACGCATGTTTCACATCGGATAGTGATTGGCTTCATATAGAAAAGTAGACCGAGCCTATGGAGAAGGCGGCATATCCCAATAATTGCATATAACGACAAAACAGCACAAGGCCAGACTCCCGCTATCCATTTCTCAATCCCAGTGCTAAACCCCGAAGCTGGGGGACGATGGTCTGATGGGCAAAACTATGTATAACCAATGAACGCCATATGCTCCATCTCGCCCAGAATAAGAAAACGCGCCCAAGACTCAGCGCAGCAAAAGAAAGGAGCCGTGCAAAGGCTTACGTACAAGTAGGCGAGTAAGCTTAGAGCCGGATCTTGACCGCATCTTTGAGGTGGCCCTCGGTCGGGCAGTACGGGCACTTGTACCGCGCGGCCTTTGTGATATTCTGGAGCGACTCGCGGCAGATGACGTGACCGCAGGGAAGCATCATGGGCGGGTTGTCCTGGGTAGTCTGCTCCTTGCTGACGGGGCAGACAAAGATGGGGTGGTAGATCATGGATTCGGGCAGGGGCGTCTCAAACGCGAGCTCGTTCTCGGTCGTCCACTCCGTCTTCTTCTCGCGCATGTAGGTCGTGTACTTGATGAGGCGGGGCAGGGCGATGGAGCCGGCCGTGACGGCGACGTACAGGGGCGATTCGGCGGACAGGCCGAGGAGGGAACAGAACTCGCGGGTAAAGGACATGGCGACGTCCTCAAAGGCCGAGTCGATCTCAAAGATGTGCTGGTACGGCGACGCAGCGAGGTTTGGCGCGTACACCATGGCAGAGCAGAGCTGTTGGATCTCCCGCAGGTGACGGGCCTGGAAGCGGGCAAAGTGCTGGCGTGCGTAGGCGAGCGCACCGAGAGGCCCATTCCGATCGGCTTCGTCGGGGAGGCCGTTGACAGAGTGGCCCTTGAAGAGCCAGACGAACTGGAGCTTGCTGAGCTCGAACTCGAGTGTGCTGCCCTTGGCTTCGAGCTGGGGGCTGTTTGCGCGGGCCCAGTCGATGGCCGGGACGAGGTTGCGGTCCTTGAGCCGGGAGAGGATGCTGTACATTTCGGAGAACTTGTTCTGCAGGTGCTCCGAGTGCAGGTTACGGATGTCATCTTCGGCGTCGTCATCGTTGTCCATGTCGTCATCTCCATCTTCGTCCGTCGGAGGGGGGGAGCGGGATTCGCGATGGGGAGGGTGATCGTGGGCTTCGTCTAGGAACGTCGAGGCAACAGAGAATTGGCCCTCGCGGAGCAAGTGCATAGCTATGGCTCGGTTGATGAGGCCTGGGTGGTCGGCCATGGCGTCGGTCTCCATGGGGAGTTCTCGGTGCGGAAGCGCCTGAGTCGGTCAGAAGCGGTCTCGGGAGTACAAGGTTCCATGAAAGTGGGCAGCAGCAGACCTTGTCCAGAGCCTTTCCAAAAGATTTTTGGGCTTTTGTGACTTCTTTCAGATCCTGTGTTATAGCTTCGAAGCGAGCTTTGACCGGGTTTTGCAGCGTCATCATGGCCATGCCGATTCGAGTCGAGTCTGGCTCTGCGAAGCATTAGACGACGACTCGGTCTGGGGCGGAGCATGCAGAACACTAACCTCCAGCTACCTGTTCCCGCGCCGCAGTGAGCAAACTGATGACCTGGTCTACATCATCGATGGCGGCGTTGAGATTGGACTTTCTCATCCGAGCCAGCTCAGCCATGAGCGGCGCGAACGGCGAGACGTGATCGTTGTCCGCTCCCGCCATGATTGTCGCTCCAGTAGCCTCTTAACTTGGGGGTTTCAGATGATATTGATTCAAGGCTCAAAAACTGGGGTTTTTGGCGGTCTGTGACACTCGGAAGAGGAGTCCAAGGGCTCGGTTCTTGCCGAGCGGAGGGGAAATGGCGCTGTCGTGATTGAAGAGTTGATGTCGTCTGAGGTCCGAATGACCGGCTGGACTGTGACGGCGTTCATGATAGCGCGGGACCCGCATCGTTATCGATAAGGATCAATATGGGGGTTTGCTTGTAAGGGGGAGTGGTTCCGCAGCGTCTTTGACCAATCAGAGCCGACAGCTTGGGCCCCTTGAACAAGTCGGTGTCATGAGTCCCTACCAGAAGAACTGATGAGAGAATATCATAAGCACAGCCCAAATCATCGATATCAAAACGACGCGCTGCTGGGCACATCCCCTAACATCGATGCACGGCTCTCGTCGCTTCAGACTCATCCGACCTCAAGGTAAGGTTAACAGTAAAACCCCAGCTCCACAAGGGTTCACGTGGGGACACTGGAATTAGTGCCCCGCAGCTCGAGGGCACCTAGCCTGGAAGGTGAGGTACCCATAGCTAACGCAAGGCCCTCCCCAAGCTAGTTATTGCATCACATGCAGCCCTGAACCTGAACACCAACAAAACGGCCTCCCAAGACTCCCCAAGCGACCCCTGGAGAAGACCTCTCAACCGTCTTCCTCCTCGTCCACCGCGCGGCTTACGGATGAGGATGTAGCCCGAGATCCCCTCAACTGAGCTCCAGGGGTCCATGACGACGCCATGGCTTTCCTTTTCCCTTCTGGTCCGGATCCACGAATCCTGCGACCCGACGATGATTATCTCGCGAGCGTCACCGCTCGTGGACCGGTCCAACGGACTACACGACCAAGTCCGTCGGACGGAGCTCTCCCACCAGTAGAGGTGGGCCCTCATCATGACAATGAGAATGCTGTTGAGCCTCTACCTTCGCCGTCGCAACAGCCGCCGCAGCGGAAGAACATAGTCTTTGCAGACCCTTTTGCCTTTCGGTACTGTCGCCTGCCCTCCTCCTTACTCCATTCCGAGAAGGGGTCAGTGCTAACTTGGTCTTGCAGATACCTCGAAGATGAGAGCAACGTCAGCGTGGTCGAGCGTCGTGGTATATTGTGCGGCTACGAGTCCTACCTAGTGGAGCAGTGGGCGTGCTCGCGAGAAAAGCCCACCCTCGTCATCGCCACCTATACTGGCGACCAGAAACACTCCGTCGTCGTTGGCGTTCTCTCGGTTCCAGTAGATGAGAGTTTATGGCCCGCCAGTTTGCGCGCCTACTTTAAAGCGATCCAGGATTTCCATGCGAGGCCCAAGGAAACCGCGCTAGGGGACCTTATGGTGACGAACCTCAGCAGCTTTCCTTCGGCTCTCACCGTCATCCCCATCCCCGAAGGCGATATTCGCAAGTATCGCTCATCATTCATCATCAACGAGAACCTGAAAAGATTGGGATGCTCAGGGCGGTCAGGTATGACCCTCTCGGATCCAGCCGAGGCGACCCAGACAAAGTTCCTGCAACTCTACAAAACCAGCGATCGAGTACCGGTCACTCAAGCGGTGGTGGAGCTCATCAAGCTGTGCCAAGTTGCCTTGTACATGTTCAACAAGCTGGGCCATGAATTTATCGACGGGTTGCTCTGTGACAAGACTGAGACAGCAATCAACAACTGGTGGATCGAGATTGGTGCTGAGCACTACAACTTCGAGCCAACCGATGGCATCTTGGGCCCTACCACAGTGTCCGCTCTGCTCGGCATGCTCATGGGGGCGAGGAATCGTCTTCATTGGTACGGCGCACCGGTTTCCAAGGACGTATTCGACCTCGATAGCACTAAACGCGGCATCGGGCATTTTCAAAAATCGCAAAAACTCGAGCGAACACGGAGATTAGATCGTCAAACAATTCTAAAGCTCTACAGCGCATCTGCCAAAGCAGCTGCTGGAGAAGGCTGGGGAGTGCAGCGGGCTGTCAAATCAACAGTCACAGAAATAGGAGGCAAAAGAGGCGAGCTTGTCATGGGAATCGTCTCGGGCAAAGACAAAGGAGGCCTTGCCGATATTGAGACGCTTGACATCGACAGATTCGTCAGCCTGGCATACGGTGAGCGACCCAAATGGCTTTGGCATGGCAAACCCCGGAGAACGCAGGCAGAACTGCCTGATCACAGTCCAGACTTGAACAACGCGATGGCGTGGAAGGATGATGATTCCAATTCAAACCCCAAACGGGTCTACTCTGCCCCTGTGGAGAATGAGCTCGAACCCAAACGACTCGAGGAGTCCCCTGCCGTCTACTCCTCGTTCCCACCTGGCTCCGCAACTAGTATCGCTGAGGGCTCAGGTGACAGGGATGCTTTGCGGAAGAACATGTTCAAGAGTGTTGCGGGCAAAATGAGCGATGCCCGGTCCGGCCTCGGGCGGATCAAGGACGCTGTTGGGGGAGGTCGACGAGCCCACAACAGCCGACCTTCAGTCTCGACAAGAGATGACTTTGCAGAGATGGGCCCGGGAGGCTCCAGCAACGCACTCAACTCGACAATGGTTACCAATACAGCGCCAATGCCAGGGGTAGGTAGGGCCTTCACTTGGAAGAACAAACCGGAAGAGTACCTGGCCGCGATGAGACAAAGGGATGCAGATGGCATCCCTGGCCTGCCGCATACCTCGCATTTCGCGTCCACCTCGACAGTCGATTTCAAGCCAGCATCTGCTCCCGCCGAGGGTCAGAAGCGTGAGCAGGAAGGAGAGCTGTTTGATATTGGCGCAGATGTACGAAAAGACGTTCTGTCCAAAGCACCATCGGCTGTCGGGTCTCTTGTGGATGAGAATGACTTCCAGGGACCTGTTTTGGAAGCGGAGCTTAAAGACAAGCCCTCGAAGACGGTGCTCTCGCGTCGCCGCAGTATCCAATTACTCGACGGCCGAACGAAGGGTGTTCTCAACGAGAACCGCTGGCCGCGACGGATGTCCTTTGGTGATGCCGAGGAAGCTGTTTTGACTTGGGATCAAATCATCGATGTCACGGATGCTGGGGGCGACCTTGCGGGCCTCGAGACATTCAATGACCTTGCACATTTATTCAGCCAGCACATGGACGAGATCAGGGACGGGATCGAGCCCTGGGTTGCAGAGAAGCTCAAGGCGGTGGAACTCCTCGACGACCGCTATTCGAGAGAGAAGGAGGAGCTGCATGCCCTTTACTACCAGTTGAATGAAGCCTGCCAGCGCATGCGGATCAGCTCTCATGAGCTGCTGGCCGAGGAGCGGTCTCACCTTACTGAAGGTCTGAAGGAAGTCGAGGTGCTTGTCGCCCGTCTGGATTATGAGATCAACGCCCTCCTGCAAAAGGTTATTGATGTCGAGGACGGCATCGTTACGTTTGAAAGGCAGGTGGAGGACATGGAGGAGCGGGCTGACGCACTCAAGGTCCAGCTCGAGACAGAAGGCTGGGTGCATTGGCTCTTCAGGACACTCACAGGCATCGGGACGGGCCCGGATATCACACGCTCAACGCCATAATCTAGGTGTCGACGTATTTACGTGCGCAGCATGCTGGTGGGGGCGAATATTTCTGGTGTGTTTTCCGGCATGGAGTTTTAGGGGATATGAGCATCGTAACATATGGTTACCCATGGGAGGCGTTGTTTTGATGATGCAGATGCAGGCACAGATCGTCAGTAGAGGAGGTGTTATTTTTTTCATCAGGATCGCACCGGGGATCCATATACATCTTTATTATACAATGACACCTTCGATTCGAACTCCCGTCTCCAGTTCATGTCGATGCAAGCGCCCGAAGGCCCAAACCCTGGCATCTATCCATCCATCCATCCATACACGGTTCCCAGACATATTCGTACAGAGGGGGGCTTTCTTCTCAGTAAAGCCGCGTCTCCCATCATCCTTGCGCGCTCCGAAGTCTATACGCTTTCGTCCGCAAAAGAAAAGAGCGGGGTTGTTCGTCGTTCGTCATTTTCTCGCTGCTTAGAACATGCCTCCACCCTGGGCGCCGGCTCCGGGCGCCTGGCCCTGCTGCTGCATAATCTCGCTGACCTTCATGGAGGTGTCGAGGAACTTTGCGGTGCAGCGGTCGAGGCAGACGGACTCGCCCTTGTTGAGCTCGCCCTCGCGGTAGTCGTTGGGGATGCACTTCTTCTGACACGAGTTCTGGAGTCTACGACAGAGGTTAGTTCCAGGGTCGTTCCCTTTATCGCACAAGACAATGCTTGTCTTTACCCGCTATTGCAGGGCTTGTCCACAGCGCAAAGCTTGGCCGAGAGGGGGGTGGGAGGGTTTACCGGTTGTAGGTATCGGCCATCATGCGCATCTCGCTCTCCACGGCAGCAATCTTCTGCTCCGAGGTAGGCTGAGGGCGACCCATTCCGAGGAAGTTCATCTTGGCGATTTTTGGAGGGGGAGTTGGTATTAGAATATGGTGTTGACGAGTAGCGTTCGGCGGCTGAGGGTCGGGATTGATGAGGCTAGAGGGTTGCGATTGTTGAAAGCTCGATGTCCTGGCGGCTTCGGCTTTGGCGATGCTCGCCAGGGAAAATTTACGCTTATCGCAGATTGGCTGATTACGTGAGGTGGCTTATCGCTGCTTCTATCTAACTTGACTTACCCTACACCTAGCTCTAGGGATTGGCGATTTATGGCGCGGCCTGGATGACGGGGTTTCTTGGTTTCTCGATCTATTCGTATATAGTGGTTATCCTCGTGGTATCGAGGAATCTCCATGTGCGCGAGTGACATGGCTTTGCGGCATGAAATGGTGTCACCTTTACACGATATCTGGACTCAGGAGAAACAATAACATCGAGAATCGGCACGAAGACGAGTAATGTATGGAGAACTTTACCATACTCACCATGGAAAATCTCATGTCGTCAGATGTCGGAATTCCACTATATAGCTAACCCGTGGCTCACCCGGCGTTCATGTGACGCCAAGCTGGGCCAGGACAATTCTAGTTCTTAAAGGTGATAGTCTTCGTCCTGGACCACTCGCCCAGACCAAATGTCGAGTTAAAGCGACCATATCCGCTAGCCTTGGCTCCTCCATGAGGGAGACCGGCCTCGTCGTGAACACTCATATTGTTGATGTGGACCGCTCCGGTCTCAATCTCCCGAGCAATGCGGATGCCCCTCCCGAGATCCGAAGTAAACACTGCCGATGACAGGCCGTACTCGGTGTCGTTGGCGATCTTGATCGCCTCCTCCTCTGTCTCAATGGCAATAAGAGAGACGGTAGGTCCGAATGACTCGGTCTTGTAGATATCCATATCCGGCGTGACATTGTTCACAACGATTGGCTTCAGACGGGTCTTGCTGATCTCCTCAACATCCGGGTCTCCGTGGGCCAGGGTGGCGCCCTTGGAGATGGCGTCCTTGACCAGCGCCTTGTTCTTCTCGACAGGAGCCGAGGCAATAAGAACCAGCGCGTTGGAACCAAAGACCTGCTCAATTGTAGCTGACAGCTTCTTCTCGAACTCCGCCTTGATGTTCTTGTGGACCAGGATTCTCTCGGTGGACATGCAGACCTGGCCAGAGTACATGAATGATCCAAGGGTGCACTGGAGCGCAGCGAGGTCAAGGTCTGCATCCTCCCACACGATGGCGGGGGCCTTGCCACCCAACTCCAAGACGACGGGCTTCAGGTTCTCGCCGGCCAGCTTTCCGATGATGCGACCAACAGCAGTGCTTCCGGTGAAGTTGATCTTCTTCACCTGTGGGTTCTGAATCAGTGCCGTAGTGACCGCGGCAGCAGTGGCTCGCTCATGGAAGATGATGTTCAAGACGCCATCTGGAAGACCTGCCTCCCTAAATACGGAAGCAATTCCCCGGAGTGTTCGGGGCGAAACCTCGCTCGCCTTGAACACAACCGTGTTGCCGGCAGCTATGGGAAAGATTACGGCTCTTGAGCCGAGGATGTACGGGGCGTTCCTGGGTACGTGAGCAAGGGGATGAGAGCCAAGAGCTGAACAGCATACCATGGTGCAATCGCCAGAACAACGCCGTAGGGCTCCTGAAGAACGATTGCGCTCGAATCTGGGTCTGATAGTGTGGGAAACGAGCCCTGCAGAGTTGGGATCAGGCCAGCAAGCTCCCTGATGTGAGTGATGGCGGTATCAATATCGAAGTTGGTCCAGGCATCATCACTGCCCGTCTCATTTTTGGCGTTCTCAAGCAGCTCTTCGCGGCGCTTGTTCATGATATCCGCAGCCTTGAGGAAGATGTCACGTCGGAAGCCTGGTGTGGTCTTCCGCCATGTCTTCAACGCCTCTGTGGCAGCGTCCACTGCAGCATCGGCATCTTTGACGTCGGCGCTGTAATAGCGATGGACGACTTTGCCACTCGAGGGCGACACGACGTCGAAGGCTTGCTCAGACGTGTAATCCTTTCCATTGATGAGGAGAGGCACGGTATAGGTTTCTCCCGACATGATGAAGATGAGGAATCAAGTGATATTGTATTCAAGAATTGAGTGAAGTCAAAAAAGACTGCTTTGCGTCGTAGCGTAACTGAAAGATGACTGAAGGGAAGCAGACACCTTTAAATAGTCGCCAGGCTGGTCAATGCCATTCAATGCAGGCAGGCCGTAGCATGCTCACCGGGGGTGAGCCAGGCAAAGTCGACCCCGACCCCGCATGTGGAGGTGGGCAGCGTCGGGTTGTGGAGGAGATCATCAACGTGGTTTCGCAGCCCAGATGACGGCAAGTATCCTCGGCTTGTCTCCAAAGATGGCGGGGACGCCGTTTTGACGTAGTGGTTCTAAAGGCTAACTAGCGCGGGGACGGGCCGATACCACAAGAGGTACTGTGTTTGAAAAATTTGAAGCCGTACGAGAAGAGGTGAGGGCGAGCAATGACGACCTTGAATGCTATTGTAAATCAACAAACGTCTCAAAAGCTGGTTCCATAAGCGGGTACTGCCGTGGCAGCGCATGGTTTCGCCTCGCAGGATCGCCGTTGTCTTCCGAGTCAGGATCCTAGCGAATCAGTTCAGGAAGCGCCGGATTAGGAACAACTACAGGGCAATGCCTGTAACCACGCGATACGTTGTTCCTAGTCGGTCGTTGTGTATCAGGTCTGGCACAACCTAGGAAGATCAACGGCCAGGGGACATCACGGATGTTGCATCGCCGCCGGGTCTAGGAACGGTTGAGCAACGGCTGTGGTGCGGATCCGAACAGTCTCTGAAGAGCCGAGTATTAGTAGGATTCAGTCTAGCGAATGATTTCAACCACAAATGCATAAAACACTCACCGACGACCGGGATTGCGCCTGGGAGTGTAAAGTGGACCTCTGACTTGAGCCTCGGGGAATGCAACACTTGGCCTTGACGCGCGGGCGCAGGCTTCAGCAGTCTTGTGACAGGGGGACGTGTCTTGTCAGATTCTGGCATGATTAGGCTCATGGCTGGTTGATACTATCTTTGTGTGTAGCCAGACCTGGAGGTTGGCGGGTTTGAGGGTGTTGGTTGTGTTGGTCGTATTGCGAGTTGTGGTGAAAGTGGTTGATGTTGATATGGGGCAATATCTCGAGGCTAAGCGCTGGGTCTTGGACCGAGATCCTTGCTGACAACCTACGCGAGGAAGAATAGTCAGCGGAAAACGGCAAACGTGTTGCGAGACGCACGTATGGAGTGAGAGGGGGATGGGTTTGATGATGTAGTTGGAGCAAAGTCTATGCATGGACTGAGAGGTCTGCTAGGCTCATGATGGATATCGCCGACTGACAGCAAGTGTGTAGAGATCAAATTGGGAGCGAGTTGCAGAGCCCGTCGACACGAGGAATGGGGAAAAACGTTTCTGATATTCATGGGGGCGGGAATCTGGCGTGTTTGAGATCGCGCATCATGCACTGACCGCTGTGCGGCACCACGAGACGGAGACCGAGAGTTGATATTGTGCCGGGAACGGAGAGAGAGGAAAGCCTTGCTTGAAATGTAGAGTTGGGAGAAGAGAGTTTGATAGGCATCTGCCAATCTGGGCTTGGCGCAAACCTCTACTAGATGAGGCTGAAAGAAACATTCATCAATGTCTCGTGTTGTCTCAGAACTTGCAGTTTACGGGCGCCTATCGCAACTTCCATCTGAGATTGTGGAGAAACCCACGATTGAGGGGTAGCAGGAAGGCTCTTTCCTCTTGAGCCTATTCGCTTCAAATCGTTCGATCTTTCGATTTGTCTTGCTTGACCTGGGCTGACTCCACTGTAGACGGGGAGAGATGCACCTCGTGCATACTTACTCCCAGTGGTTTGTACAAACATGTGTCTCGGCAGGAACGTTCATCCCATATTCTCTTGCACTTGCACGGCATCCTGCCTCCCATCATTGAGTGTTTGCTCTCTTTTCGTGATACCTTCCCTCCTTGGCTAAGACATCAGTGAGGTGGTCGGAGAAAATGCCATCCACGTGATCTCATCTCCTCATATCCCGCCAATCACAAGCCGCAATCCCCGCCTGGGAACCTGTCGCAATGATTTTTTCCTTCCCCGCCCAAGTCGCTCAAAGGTCGCCTCCAAAGGCAAAATCGTGGAAAGGGTACCGAGGAAGTACTTAGCTCGAAGTTGAAAAATCCTCCAGGTCGTAGTGATGGGACAGGAAAGCTGGTTTCGAGGTGCGCTAACTCAATTAGCCACTCGCGCCACAGAAGGGGTCTCAGGACCGCCTTTTTCGCAAGCCAGCGAAAAGCAATCTTCTCCCAAACAAACAATCCATCCGCTCCCCGGCGCCCCTCTCCTCCGTAGTCGGCCTTTGTCCGCGCATTGTCTTTGCCAACACACAACGCGCCAACAGCGACACCGGCCGCCCAACGTCTCCGCTGCCCTCCGAATCTCCGTGTCTGTGCCTCAGTGCCATCTACTTGGCACATCGTCGCTCCCTCCGCCGCATCTCGTCCGGCCGCCGGGCCTTTCGTGTGGTGCATGGACGGCCCGTCCATCATGGCCGCCGGTGGGGCGGCTTCGATGAGCCCGACCAGCCCCGTCAGCTCTCGCCACGGCCATGTGAACAGCAACGGCAACAAGCGCAAGAGAAGCAGCATGGCCGGGCTCGAGAGCAGCCCTGGGAGCAATCTCGACGATCATGATGCCGATCACGAGAAGAAGCGCCAGCCCGGGGTCAAGAGGGCGTGCAATGAGTGCCGCCAACAGAAGGTGAGTCGAAAGCGCAAACCCCGACGCAAATTCCTCCCCCCCTTCGCTCTCTCCCCGCCGAAAATATCACGATGCTGATAAGATGATTCAATCGTGATAGTTGCGCTGCGATGTTGTGCAGGAGCCTTTCCAGAGCTGCTCTCGGTGTAACCGCCTCAAACTGGAGTGTAAGATCGAGTCCAACTTCAAGCGCATCGGCAAACGCTCTAAGCACGCCGAGATGGAGAAGGAGATTGATCGCCTGCGTCGCAACATCGCCCGTGCGAAGTCCCAGGGGTTCGTCCCGGAAGACGACGACGATATCAACTCTCCCATCGCGCCGAGCAACCCCACCTACACTCATACCCATACCCGAAATCCGTCTCTGATGGGTTCCGACGAGGCCGTGTCGTCCCTGCTGCACCTCAAGCGGGGAGGCGGAAACTACGTGAATCGATATACGCACGAGCTGGAGAATGTCCAGCTGACCGAAGAAAATGTCAACAACCTCTTCAACGAATTCTTTGCCTTCTACCATCCCTTCCTGCCTTTTCTGAACCCACAGCAGGCTCCCGACCTCTACAACCAGCAACATCCGCTGCTGTTCTGGACCATCGTCTCCGTTGCAGCCCGACGCTTCAGCCCCCAGAACGCGCCCAATCTCCTCAACAACCTCTCGGGACCTCTGACCCGGTTCCTTTGGTCCACGATTGGAGAGGTACCAAGCAACTACTATGTGGTGAAAGCTATGTGCCTGCTGTGTACCTGGCCATTGCCAACAAGTACAACCTCGTCCGACCCGACGCACATCCTGTGCGGTGTCATGATGAAAACGGCTACGGGGATTGGACTTCACCGACCCAACCACATTCAAGACTTTTCCAGAGTCTCGGTTGAGCTAAACAAGGAACAGCTCAGTGACCGTGTGACAACATGGGCCGTCTGCAACATCGTGGCGCAATCCGTCGGGACAGGCTACGGCCAGCCGGCCTCGACTCTCTACGACTGGACGTTGGCTCTGAGGCCGGGAGACGACAGCGCCTTCCAGCTCTCGCGAGAGCTCGAGGCCAGGTTGCAGATCGAGAGGTTCTGCGATAAGGTCTCCAAGGAGATGTACAGCAATGCCAGTGACCCAAGGGGAGTTGCTGGAGACGAGCATCGTGCGATGCTGATGCGAGTCTATCGCCGTGACTATGCAGAGCTACACGCCTCTATTCTGTCCCAAGAATTGGGTCCCATCATCAATTTGCACCTGAGAGCCGCTGCTCTCCACATGCGGCTGGCGGGCTTCTTTGATTCAAGCAAGACCCCGGGATACATGGACGATCTGATGGGTCTCTGGCGAGCGACGACCAGCTTCCTCGATGAGGTGCTGGAGGTTGACAAGGTGACGAGCCCTAGGGAAACCATCGGAGGCACGATTCTGCTCCACTGCAGCAATTACATCGGGCAGATGATGGTTGCGGCGGGATTCGCTCTTCTCAAGCTGATGCGGTCGTTCTTTGCGAAGACGATCGACTTCCAGCGCGGGCGCAGCCTGTTCCACCAAACCATTCGGGCTATCCGAGCCACCAGCGTAGTCAACAACGACTTGCAGTGGCGACTGGCTGAGCTGATGGTGCAGATGTGGAACGGAGCGAGACTCGACAACAACCAGCAGTCTTTCAACAGCAACGACGATTCCCCCATCCAGATGGACGACAGCCTTCAGCTAAAGGTGCGGTGTCGTCACAGCATGAGCCTGGTGTTTGACTCGGTCTGGAGATGGAGGGAAGACTTCCAGGCTTTGGGGCGAGGTACTATAGATGGTAAGTGGACGATTCCTGTTGAGAGAGAGGATTGCATCACTTCACCCATGGCCTGTCTTGTGCAAATACTGCGACAAGATGCTGACACGTCCAGTAGCAGCCAAGCAACCGACAAATCCTGATTCGGCTAATGAGTCTTCAGCATCATCGACACACCTGGACAGCACCCTCGTTCCATCACATACCCTTCCACCGTCGAGCATGCTCAACTCGAATGGTGCGCTGACCCCGGGAGCGACCGGACTTTCGGCTCCTTCATCGACCCAGAACAGCATCATGGGAGGGATAACTTACGGCGACACGAACTACGACTTCTTCGACCCCCAGCACTGGATGTTGGATGGTCTTCTTGATTTTAACTATTCCTTTGTTCCACCCCTGGAAGGCGCCTAGGACACGGACTACCTCGAGGCTCAGCAACATGAGAGCGACGGAGACTGATGGTCTTTGGCCTTGGAAGAAGATTCATGCGACGTGAGTTGCGACCCTTTGAGGCCGTATCAATGCCACAGCCGAGGTTACTCTATGGAAACAGACATTGTCGGCTCACCTGAGGAGACACCATTTGGCGACATTTAAAAACGCTCATCGGCATGACGGCGAAGCGGGAGCTGAAGAGGCTCGTTTTTATTTTTCTTATGGTTTGGTACTCTCTTTTGCATTGTGTTTTCGAGACTGCTCGACGAGGGGCTCAGTCACCCTTGATCAACTCGACGTTTGCTTCTACTCGGAAAGGAGGGGGGAGGGTCATATATCGGGCTGAGGGACGGGCTAACATGGATGGACGTGTAAAAGAATGGACGTGTCAAAGAAGAAAAAGAAGATGTGCGTATGCAGCATGACGGAATGCGAAAAAAACAAATGTTTAATTATCACAAGCTGAACTGGCGTCATCGTCAATGTTGATCCTGTTGGAAGATGAGCTTGTCGGCGCGACATTCCTCAGCCGACCGAGGTCAGTATGAGGCCGCCATCATTGCCCAGACCATCTACCTTCTCCGTTCTGGGACATTGCCAAAAGGAATCAATTTCCTAGACTCGGTTTATGTTGATATACGGTAAAGACAGATTCGAATATAATCCTCCACTATAAACTGTAAAGACAAGGATGTTTCCAGTTGCTCTGCTTCCTCCTCCCTCCCTGGGAATCTTCTTGCAGCTTCCGCCTTGAATGCCTATTGAAGTAAGTAAATTAAAGTCCCAGGAATGATATCTACTTACTACACTCTACCAAGTGCACTTTACCTCGACGTATTCCCACTTGGAACACGTCTGGTGCTTTCCGCAGTTGAGGTCGTGATCAGCAGTTTTTCTATGGAAGCAAAGCTTTTTCTTTGGAGTCTTGGTCCAGTAGATGTGTGCTCTTCTCTTCGGTCCATCAATACACATCTCCTTGACAAACTTGAGGCCTGCGGTGGTACAGCCACTGTCTCTGAACCCGATATTATGGATCTTCCCATCATCGGTTCTAAGGTAGCCAGTTCTGACAGGAATTCCAACGGTGACGGTTTGCGCGAATACTATTTTAGTAGCTGCGACTTCGCTTGCGAAGAGTGCCAAAGGAATGAGAGTCAGATCGAAACGCATGTTGATTGAAGCTAAATATAAATTAACCTTTTATGTCTTGTCACAAATAGAGCAATGAGACTGACTTGCGAGTGGTCGAGATGGTAATACTTTAGAGTTGAACTTGGAGTGGGATTCGACTGAGACGAGTCGATGGTCATTCCGAGTTGAGTGTATTCGGAAACAGCAGCGAGCACTTGCTCCTTTATAGACAGCGTTTGATAGCTGTCTATTCCTGGAGCACAGCTCCCAACCCCCGTAGATCAAGGATGCTGTTCATTTGACAGGCTGAGGTCACGATTGATGAACGATCAATATTTCCAACCCTTTTTAGCTAATAGCCTAAATGATACCCTCCCTTCCTGCGTAAGCCACAACAGCTGATGCTATCCACATCAGGCGAAATTGTGCGCTTAGTTGACGGCACAGCCTGCCCGTTCAGATCCCTGTTGGTTCTAGAACATCTATATCTACTTCCAAAGGCCGCTGCTCAGGTGTTCCTCTCTTCTTTACTCCAGGATTCGGCAGGGGATGGGCATTGATTGCCACCTCGTTTATGCAAAGATTCATAGCCAGGTAGCAGTCCATCTTGAAATGAGCTTTTCCCTTTAGTTGGGGACGTTTGTGAGATGGCTGGTTCTGCCTCTGAGTGCTACCCGTCTTACGCATCTCGACCTTCATTCGTATTGCCTTCCCTTTCTTACTTCTCCTCACCTATAAATCCCTTGCAGCCTTAGACCCCACAGCAGATTCAAGGTCCTAATATCACCTGAGGAGGAGGACCCAGGCATGACTGTGAGCTCGCAAAGCGTCTTCTCGAGTCTACCCCAAGTTGGCAGTCTTTTTAAGCCGCGGAGCACTGGGGTGCCGAGAACCTGGATAGTTGCCTTCTAGTCTATGAGGCACGGGCGTTAGTGGAAGGGGATGGGATTTACTGGGGTTAACTCATACTAATAATTATGTGAGCAGGTCTGAATATCGTGCTTTATCCATCGTGCATGGAGTAGTATGGCACCTTGCAGTGAGGCAGGCTAGCTACTGGGAATTAGTTAAAATTAGCTAGAGGCTGCAGACCTTCTTCTTAAAAGAATCTTTCCTCACAACTATTGCTTGGAGTAGAATAATGATGGCTATCAGGTCGGGATATTATATAAACCTAGGGAAACAGTCTAAGCAGTGACGGCGTTAAATACAGAGGTCTCTCGGGATGTGGTCCCGGATGTAGTCCCAGATGTCCAGATGTGGTCCCACTACTGACAGTGGTATGTGATCCCCAAAATGGCCAGCTCAGACACCTTAGCCTAAACTCCGAGTCCCTTAGCTAGTTGAGAGCGGCAGGGGCTCAGTTCTAGAAACAAAAATGGATTTGGCGTGCTTGGGTTTCGTCTCTGAGTTCCTCGGAATTAGCAGCGTAGATCCCAGGCACTGCATCGTTGCATGCGAGGCGATGGATATGGGTTGCATATATAAGCTAAAGAAATTAATAGACTTAATACTT